>JANJXV010001192.1:0-178096 GCA_024803745.1 Megascapheus bottae | reverse complement strand
TGGAGGTGTGTGACGTCACAGAATGGAGGTGTGTGAAGTCAGAATGGAGGTGTGTACAGTCACAGAATGCAGGTGTGTGAAGTCATAGAATGGAAGTGTGTGAAGTCATAGAATGGAGGTCTGTGAAGTCACAGAATGGAAGGTATGAACTCATAGAATGGAGGTGTGTGAAGTCACAGAATTGAGGTGTTTGAAGTCATATATTGGAGGTGTGTGAAGTCAAAATGGATGTGTGAAGTCATAGAATGGAGTTGTGTGAAATCATAGAATGAGGGTGTGTGAGGTCATAGAATGGAGGTGTGTGAAATCACAGAATGGAGGTGTGTGAAGTCATAAAATGGAGGTGGGTGAAGTCATAGAAAGGAGGTGTGGGAAGTCATAGATTGGAGGAGTGTGAAGTATTAGAGTGGAGTTGAGTGAAGTCACATATTCGAGGTCTCTGAAGTCATAGAATGGAGGTGTGTGAAGTCAGAATGGAGGTGTGTGAAGTCATAGAATGGAGGTGTGTGAACTCATAGAATGGAGGTGTGTAACGTCACAAAGGAAGTGTGTGAAGTCATAGAATGGAGGTGTGTAAAGTCACAGAAGGGAGGTGTGAGAAGCAAAAATGGAGGTGTGTGACGTCACAGAATGGAGGTGTGTGAAGTCAGAATGGAGGTGTGTAAAGTCACAGAATGGAGGTTTGTGAAATCACAGAGTGGAGGTGTGTGAACTCAGAATGGAGGTTTGTGAAGTCACAGAATGGAGGTGTGTGAAATCAGAGCATGGAGGTATGTGAAATCATAGAATGGAAGTGTGTGAAGTCATAGAATGGAGGTGTGTGAAGTCACAGAATGAAGGTGTGTGAAGTCATAGATTGGAGGTGTGTGAAGTCACGGAAGGGATGTGTGCGAAGTCACATAATGGAGGTGTGTGAAGTCATAGAATTGAGGTGTGAGAAATCATAGAATGGAGGTGTGTGAAGTCACAGAATGGAGGTGGGTGAAGTCACAGAAAGGAGGTGTGTGAAGCCATAGAATGGAGGTGTGTGAAGTCACAGAATGGACGGGTATGAAGTCGTATATTTTAGGTGTGTGAAGTCAAAATGGATGCGTGAAATCATAGAATGGAGGTGTGTTAAGTCATAGAATGTTGGTGTGTGAAGTCATAGAATGGAGGTGTGTGAAGTCACAGAATGGAGGTGTGTGAAGTCACAGAATGGAGGTGTGAGGAGTCAGAATGGAGGTGTGTGACGTCATAAAATGGAGGTGTGTGAAGTCATAGAATTGAGGTGTGTGAAATCATAGAATGGAGGTTTGTGAAGTCACAGAATGGAGGTCTGTGAACTCAGAATGGAGGTGTGTGAAGTCACAGAATGGAGGTGTGTGAAGTCATAGCATGGAGGTATGTGAAATCATAGAATGGAAGTGTGTGAAGTCATAGAATATAGGTGTGTGAAGTCACAGAATTGAGGTGTTTGAAGTCATATATTAGAGGTGTGTGAAGTCAAAATGGATATATGAAGTCATAGAATGGAGGTGTGTCAAATCATAGAATGAGGGTGTGTGAGGTCATAGAATGGAGGTGTGTGAAGTCACAGAATGGGGGTGTGTGAACTCAGAATGGAGGTGTGTGAAGTCACAGAATGGAGGTTTGTGAAGTCATACAATGGAGGTGTGTGAGGTCATAGAATGGATGTTTCTGAAGGAAAAATGAAGGTGTGTGAAGTCATAGAATGGAGGTGTGTGAAGTCACAGAATGGAGGTGTCTGAAGTCAGAATGGAGGTGTGTAGTCATAGATTGGAGGTGGGTGAAGTCATAGAAAGGAGGTGTGGGAAGTTATAGAATGGAGGAATGTGAAGACATAGAGTACAGTTGATTGAAGTCACAGATTCGAGGTCTGTGAAGCCATAGAATGGAGGTGTGTTATGTCAGAATTGAGGTGTGCGAAGTCATAGAATAGAGATGTGTGAAGTCAGAATGGAGGTGTGTAAAGTCATAGATGGAGTTGTGTGAAGTCAGAATGGAGGTGTGAAGTCATAGAATGGAGGTGGGTGAAGTCATAGAATGGAATTGTGTGAAGTCACAGAATGGAGGTTTGTGAAGTCAGAGAATGGAGGTATGTGAAGTCAAATTGGAGGGGTGTGATGTCGGAGAATGGAGGTGCGTGAAGTCACAGAATGGTGGTGGGTGAAGTCACAGAATGGAGGTGTGTGAAGTCATAGAATGGAAGTGTGTGAAGTTATAGAATTGAGGTGTGTGAAGTCAGAATGGAGGTGTGTGAAGTCACCGAATGGAGGTGTGTGAACGCCGAATGGAGGTGTGTGAAGTCACCAAATGGAGGTTTGCGAAGTCATAGAATGGAGGTGTGTGAAGACAAAATTGTGGTGTGTGAACTCATAGAATGGAAGTGTGTCAAATAATAGAATGGACGTGTGTGAAGTCGTGGAATGGAGGTGTGTGAAGTCAAAGAATGGAGGTGTGTGAAGTCAAACAATGGTGGTGTGTGAAGTCACAGAATGGAGGTGTGTGAAGTCACAGAATGGAAGTGTGTGAAGTCAAAACGGAGGTGTGTGAACTCAAAGAATGGAGGTGTGGGAAGTCACAGAATGGAGGTGTGTGAAATCAAAATGGTGGTGTGTGAAGTCACAAATGGAGGTGTGTGAAGTCACAGAATGTAGGTGTGTGAAGTCAAAATGGAGGTGTGTGAAGTCAAAGAATGGAGGTTTGTGAACTCATAGAATGGAGGCGTGTGAAGTCATGGAATGGAGGTTTGAGAAGTCAAACATTGGAAGTGTGGGAAGTTACAGAAAGAAGATGTGTGAAGTCATAGAATCGAGGTGTGTGAAGTCAGAATGCAGGTGTGGGAAGTCATAGAATGGAGGTCTGTGAAGTCACAGAATGGAAGGTATGAACTCATAGAATGGAGGTGTGTGAAGTCACAGAATTGAGGT
The DNA here is from genome assembly GCA_024803745.1 of Megascapheus bottae. NCBI lineage: Eukaryota > Metazoa > Chordata > Mammalia > Rodentia > Geomyidae > Megascapheus > Megascapheus bottae. Next base: position 175,163 of record JANJXV010001192.1, on the reverse strand, counting down.
GTTTGAAGTCATATATTGGAGGTGTGTGAAGTCAAAATGGATGTGTGAAGTCATAGAATGGAGTTGTGTGAAATCATAGAATGAGGGTGTGTGAGGTCCTAGAATGGAGGTGTGTGAAATCACAGAATGGAGGTGTGTGAAGTCATAAAATGGAGGTGGGTGAAGTCATAGAAAGGAGGTGTGGGAAGTCATAGATTGGAGGAGTGTGAAGTATTAGAGTGGAGTTGAGTGAAGTCACATATTCGAGGTCTCTGAAGTCATAGAATGGAGGTGTGTGAAGTCAGAATGGAGGTGTGTGAAGTCATAGAATGGAGGTGTGTGAACTCATAGAATGGAGGTGTGTAACGTCACAAAGGAAGTGTGTGAAGTCATAGAATGGAGGTGTGTAAAGTCACAGAAGGGAGGTGTGAGAAGCAAAAATGGAGGTGTGTGACGTCACAGAATGGAGGTGTGTGAAGTCAGAATGGAGGTGTGTAAAGTCACAGAATGGAGGTTTGTGAAATCACAGAGTGGAGGTGTGTGAACTCAGAATGGAGGTTTGTGAAGTCACAGAATGGAGGTGTGTGAAATCAGAGCATGGAGGTATGTGAAATCATAGAATGGAAGTGTGTGAAGTCATAGAATGGAGGTGTGTGAAGTCACAGAATGAAGGTGTGTGAAGTCATAGAATGGAGGTGTGTGAAGTCACGGAAGGGATGTGTGCGAAGTCACATAATGGAGGTGTGTGAAGTCATAGAATTGAGGTGTGAGAAATCATAGAATGGAGGTGTGTGAAGTCACAGAATGGAGGTGGGTGAAGTCACAGAAAGGAGGTGTGTGAAGCCATAGAATGGAGGTGTGTGAAGTCACAGAATGGACGGGTATGAAGTCGTATATTTTAGGTGTGTGAAGTCAAAATGGATGCGTGAAATCATAGAATGGAGGTGTGTTAAGTCATAGAATGTTGGTGTGTGAAGTCATAGAATGGAGGTGTGTGAAGTCACAGAATGGAGGTGTGTGAAGTCACAGAATGGAGGTGTGAGGAGTCAGAATGGAGGTGTGTGACGTCATAAAATGGAGGTGTGTGAAGTCATAGAATTGAGGTGTGTGAAATCATAGAATGGAGGTTTGTGAAGTCACAGAATGGAGGTCTGTGAACTCAGAATGGAGGTGTGTGAAGTCACAGAATGGAGGTGTGTGAAGTCATAGCATGGAGGTATGTGAAATCATAGAATGGAAGTGTGTGAAGTCATAGAATATAGGTGTGTGAAGTCACAGAATTGAGGTGTTTGAAGTCATATATTAGAGGTGTGTGAAGTCAAAATGGATATATGAAGTCATAGAATGGAGGTGTGTCAAATCATAGAATGAGGGTGTGTGAGGTCATAGAATGGAGGTGTGTGAAGTCACAGAATGGGGGTGTGTGAACTCAGAATGGAGGTGTGTGAAGTCACAGAATGGAGGTTTGTGAAGTCATACAATGGAGGTGTGTGAGGTCATAGAATGGATGTTTCTGAAGGAAAAATTAAGGTGTGTGAAGTCATAGAATGGAGGTGTGTGAAGTCACAGAATGGAGGTGTCTGAAGTCAGAATGGAGGTGTGTAGTCATAGATTGGAGGTGGGTGAAGTCATAGAAAGGAGGTGTGGGAAGTTATAGAATGGAGGAATGTGAAGACATAGAGTACAGTTGATTGAAGTCACAGATTCGAGGTCTGTGAAGCCATAGAATGGAGGTGTGTTATGTCAGAATTGAGGTGTGCGAAGTCATAGAATAGAGGTGTGTGAAGTCAGAATGGAGGTGTGTAAAGTCATAGATGGAGTTGTGTGAAGTCAGAATGGAGGTGTGAAGTCATAGAATGGAGGTGGGTGAAGTCATAGAATGGAATTGTGTGAAGTCACAGAATGGAGGTTTGTGAAGTCAGAGAATGGAGGTATGTGAAGTCAAATTGGAGGGGTGTGATGTCGGAGAATGGAGGTGCGTGAAGTCACAGAATGGTGGTGGGTGAAGTCACAGAATGGAGGTGTGTGAAGTCATAGAATGGAAATGTGTGAAGTTATAGAATTGAGGTGTGTGAAGTCAGAATGGAGGTGTGTGAAGTCACCGAATGGAGGTGTGTGAACGCCGAATGGAGGTGTGTGAAGTCACCAAATGGAGGTTTGCGAAGTCATAGAATGGAGGTGTGTGAAGACAAAATTGTGGTGTGTGAACTCATAGAATGGAAGTGTGTCAAATAATAGAATGGACGTGTGTGAAGTCGTGGAATGGAGGTGTGTGAAGTCAAAGAATGGAGGTGTGTGAAGTCAAACAATGGTGGTGTGTGAAGTCACAGAATGGAGGTGTGTGAAGTCACAGAATGGAAGTGTGTGAAGTCAAAACGGAGGTGTGTGAACTCAAAGAATGGAGGTGTGGGAAGTCACAGAATGGAGGTGTGTGAAATCAAAATGGTGGTGTGTGAAGTCACAAATGGAGGTGTGTGAAGTCACAGAATGTAGGTGTGTGAAGTCAAAATGGAGGTGTGTGAAGTCAAAGAATGGAGGCTTGTGAACTCATAGAATGGAGGCGTGTGAAGTCATGGAATGGAGGTTTGAGAAGTCAAACATTGGAAGTGTGGGAAGTTACAGAAAGAAGATGTGTGAAGTCATAGAATCGAGGTGTGTGAAGTCAGAATGCAGGTGTGGGAAGTCATAGAATGGAGGTGTGTGAAGTCACAGAATGGAGATGTGTAACATCACAGAATGGAGGAGTGTGAACTCACAATGGAGGTGTGTAAAGTCACAGAATGGAGGTGTGTGAAGTCATAGAATGGAAGTATGTGAAATCTTAGAATGGACGTGTGTGGAGTCACAGAATGGAGGGTATGAGGTCATAGAATGGAGGTGTGTGAACTGACAGAATTGAGGTGTTTGAAGTCATATATTGGAGGTGTGTGAAGTCAAAATGGATGTGTGAAGTCATAGAATGGTGGTGTGTGAAATCATAGAATGAGGGTGAGTGAGGTCATAGAATGGAGGTGTGTGAAGTCACAGAATGGAGGTGTGTGAAGTCATAAAATGGAGGTGGGTGAAGTCAAAGAAAGGAGGTGTGGGAAGTCATAGAATGGAGGAGTGTGAAGTCATAGAGTGGAGGTGAGTGAAGTCACATATTCGAGGTCTGTGAAGTCATAGAATGGAGGTGTGTGAAGTCATAGAATGGAGGTGTGTGAAATCATAGAATGGAGGTTTGTGAAGTCACAGAATGGAGGTGTGTGAACTCAGAATGGAGGTGTGTGAAGTCACAGAATGGAGGTGTGTGAAGTCATAGCATGGAGGTATGTGAAATCATAGAATGGAAGTGTGTGAAGTCATAGAATGGCGGTGTGTGAAATCACAGAACTGAGGTGTTTGAAGTCATATATTAGAGGTGTGTGAAGTCAAAATGGATGTTTGAAGTCATAAAATGGAGGTCTGTGAAATCATAGAATGAGGGTGTGTGAGGTCATAGAATGGAGGTGTGTGAAGTCACAGAATGGAGGTGTGTGAACTCATAGAATGGAGGTGTGTGATGTCACAATGGAAGTGTGTGAGGTCATAGAAGGGAGGTGCGTGAAGTCACAGAATGGAGGTTGGAGACGTCAAAATGGAGGTGTGTGACGTCCTAAAATGGAGGTGTGTGAAGTCATAGAATGGAGGTGTGTGAAATCATAGAATGGAGGTTTGTGAAGTCACAGAATGGAGGTGTGTGAACTCAGAATGGAGGTGTGTGAAGTCACAGAATTGAGGTGTTTGAAGTCATATATTAGAGGTGTGTGAAGTCAAAATGGATGTTTGAAGTCATAGAATGGAGGTCTGTGAAATCATAGAATGAGGGTGTGTGAGGTCATAGAATGGAGGTGTGTGAAGTCACAGAATGGAGGTGTGTGAAATTATAAAATGGAGGTGTGTGAAGTCATAGAATGGAAGTGTGTGAAGTCACACAATGGAGGTGTGTGAAGTCACAGAATGGAGGTTTGTGAAGTCACAGAATGGAGGTGTGTGAACTCAGAATGGAGGTTTGTGAAGTCACAGAATGGAGGTGTGTGAAGTCATAGAATGGAAGTGTGTGAAGTCGTAGAATGGAGGTGTGTGAAGTCAGAATGGAGATGTGTCATGTCACCGAATGGAGTTGTGTCAACTCAGAATGGAGGTGTGTGAAGTCACAGAATGGAGGTTTGTGAAGTCATAGCATGGAGGTGCGTGAAGTCATAGAATGGATGTTTCTGAAGGAAAAATGAAGGTGTGTGAAGTCATAGAATGGAGGTGTAAGAAGTCAGAGAATGGAGGTGTGTGAAGTCAGAATGGAGGTGGGTAGTCATAGATTGGAGGTGGGTGACGTCATAGAAAGGAGGTGTGGTAAGTGATAGAATGGAGGAGTGTGAAGTCATAGAGTGCAGGTGAGTGAAGTCACAGATTCGAGGTCTGTGAAGTCATAGAATGGAGGTGTGTGATGTCAGAATGGAGGTGTGCGCAGTCATAGAATAGAGGTGTGTGAAGTCAGAATGGAGGTGTGTGAAGTCATAGATGGAGTTGTGTGAAGTCATAGTATGGAGGTGTGTGAAACCATAGAATGGAGTTTTGTGAAGTCACAGAATGAAGCTGTGTGAATTTAGAATGGAGGTGTGTGAAGTAATAGAATGGAGGTGTGTGAAGTCAAAATGGATGTGTGAAGTCATAGAATGGAGGTGTGTGAAATCATAGAATGAGGGTGTGTGAGGTCATAGAATGGAGGTGTGTGAAGTCACAGAATGGAGGTGTGTGAAGTCATAAAATGGAGGTGGGTGAAGTCATAGAAAGGAGGTGTGGGAAGTCATAGAATGGAGGAGTGTGAAGTCATAGACTGGAGGTGAGTGAAGTCACATATTCGAGGTCTGTGAAGTCATAGAATGGAGGTGTGTGAAGTCAGAATGGAGGTGTGTGAAGTCATAGAATAGAGGTGTGTGAACTCATAGAATGGAGGTGTGTGACGTCACAATGGAAGTGTGTGAAGTCATAGAATGGAGGTTTGTGAAGTCACAGAATGGAGGTGTGTGAAGTCATAGAATGGAGGTGTGTGAAATCATAGAATGGAGCTGTGTGAAGTCATAGAATGGAGGTGTGTGAAGTCACAGAATGGTGGTGGGTGAAGTCACAGAATGGAGGTTTGCGAAGTCATAGAATGCAGGTGTGTGAAGACAAAAATGTGGTGTGTGAACTCATAGAATGAACTAATAGAATGGAGGTGTGTGAAGTCGTGGAATGGAGGTGTGTGAAGTCAAAGAATGGAAGTGTGTGAAGTCAAAACGGAGGTTTGTGAACTCAAAGAATGGAGGTGTGTGAAGTCACAGAATGCAGGTGTGTGAAATCAAAATGGTGGTGTGTGAAGTCACAAATGGAGGTGTGTGAAGTAACAGAATGTAGATGTGTGAAGTCAAAATGGTGGTGTGTGAAGTCAAAGAATGGAGGTGTGTGAACTCACAGAATGGAGGTGTGTGAAGTCATGGAATGGAGGTTTGTGAAGTCAAATATTGGAAGTGTGGGAAGTTACAAAAAGAAGATGTGTGAAGTCATAGAATGGAGGTGTGAGAAGTCAGAATGCAGGTGTGGTAAGTCATAGAATGGAGGTGTGTGAAGTCATAGAATGGAGGTGTGTGAAGTCATAGAATGGAAGTGGGTGAAGTCATAGAATGGAGGTGTGTGATGTCACAGAATGGAGGTGTGTGAAGTCATAGAATGGAATTGTGTGAAGTCATACAATGGAGGTGTGTGAAGTCACAGAATGGAGGTGTGTAACATCACAGAATGGAGGACTGTGGACTCACAATGGAGGTGTGTAAAGTCACAGAATGGAGGTGTGTTAAGTCATAGAATGGAAGTGTGTAAAGTCATAGAATGGAGGTGTGGGAAGTCATATATTGGAGGTGTGTGAAGTCAAAATGGATGTGTGAAGTCATAGAATGGAGTTGTGTGAACTCATAGAATGAGGGTGTGTGAGGTCATAGAATGGAGGTGTGTGAAATCACAGAATGGAGGTGTGTGAAGTCATAAAATGGAGGTGGGTGAAGTCATAGAAAGGAGGTGTGGGAAGTCATAGAATGGAGGAGTGTGAAGTCATAGAGTGGAGGTGAGTGAAGTCATATATTCGAGGTCTGTGAAATCATAAAATGGGGGTGTGTGAGGTCAGAATGGAGGTGTGAAGTCATAGAATGGAGGTTGGTGAACTCACAGAATGGAGGTGTGTGATGTCACAATCGAAGTGTGTGAAGTCATAGAATGGAGGTGTGTGAAGTCACAGAATGGAGGTGTGAGAAGTCAAAATGGAGGTGTGTGACGTCATAAAATGGAGGTGTGTGAAGTCATAGAATGGAGGTGTGTGAAATCATAGAATGGAGGTTTGTGAAATCATAGAATGGAGGTGTGTGAAGTCACAGAATGGAGGTGTGTGAAGTCATAGCATGGAGGTATGTGAAATCATAGAATGGAAGTGTGTGAAGTCATAGAAAGGAGGTGTGTGAAATCACAGAATTGAGGTGTTTGAAGTCATATACTAGAGGTGTATGAAGTAAAAATATATGTTTGAAGTCATAGAATGGAGGTCTGTGAAATCATAGAATGAGGGTGTGTGAGGTCATAGAATGGAGGTGCGTGAAGTCATATAATCAATGTTTCTGAAGGAAAAATGAAGGTGTGTGAAGTCATAGAATGGAGGTGTGTTAAGTCAGAGAATGGAGGTTTGTGAAGTCAGAATGGAGGTGGGTAGTCATAGATTGGAGGTGGGAGACGTCATAGAAAGGAGGTGTGGTAAGTCATAGAATGGAGGAGTGTGAAGTCATAGAGTGCAGGTGAGTGAAGTCAGAGATTCGAGGTCTGTGAAGTCATAGAATGGAGGTGTGTGATGTCAGAATGGAGGTGTGCAAAGTCATAGAATAGATGTGTGTGATGTCAGAATGGAGGTGTGTGACGTCATAGATGGAGTTGTGTGAAGTCATAGTATGGAGGTGTGTGAAGTCACAGAATGGAGGTGTGTGAAGTAATAGAATGGATGTGTGTGAAGTCAGAATGGAGGTGTGTGAACTCATAGAATGGAGGTGTGTGACGTCACAATGGAAGTGTGTGAAGTCATAGAATGGAGGTGTGTGAAGTCACAGAATGGAGGTGTGTGAAGTCATAGAATGGAGGTATGTGAAGTCACAGAATGGAGGTGTGTAAAGTCATAGAATGGAGGTGTGTGAAGTTATAGAATGGATGTTTGTAAAGTAAGAATGGAGGTGTGTGAAGTCATAGAATGGAGCTGAGTGAAGTCAGAATGGAGGTGTGTGAAGTCACAGAATGGAGGTGTGTGAAGTCATAGAATGGAGGTGTGTGAAGTCATAGAATGTATGTTTGTGAAGTAAGAAGAAATTGTGTGAAGTCATAGAATGGAGGAGTGTGAAGTCACACAATGGAGGTGTGTGAAGTCATAGAATGGAGGTGTGTGAAGTCATAGAATGGAGGTGTGTGAAGTCATATAATGGAGGTGTGTGAAGTGACAGAATGGAGGTGTGTGAAGTCAGAATGGAGGTGTGAAGTCATAGAATGGAGGTGGGTGACGTCATAGAATGGAGGTGTGTGAAATCATAGAATGGAGGTGTGTGAAGTCACATAATGGAGGTGTGGGAAGTCACAGAATGGAGGTGTGTGACGTCACAGAATGGAGGTGTGTGAAGTCAGAATGGAGGTGTGTACAGTCACAGAATGGAGGTGTGTGAAGTCATAGAATGGAAGTGTGTGAAGTCATAGAATGGAGGTCTGTGAAGTTACAGAATGGAAGGTATGAACTCATAGAATGGAGGTGTGTGAAGTCACAGAATTGAGGTGTTTGAAGTCATATATTGGAGGTGTGTGAAGTCAAAATGGATGTGTGAAGTCACAGAATGGAGTTGTGTGAAATCATAGAATGAGGGTGTGTGAGGTCATAGAATGGAGATGTGTGAAATCACAGAATGGAGGTTTGTGAAGTCATAATATGGAGGTGGGTGAAGTCATAGAAAGGAGGTGTGGGAATTCATAGATTGGAGGAGTGTGAAGTATTAGAGTGGAGTTGAGTGAAGTCACATATTCGAGGTCTGTGAAGTCATAGAATGGAGGTGTGTGAAGTCAGAATGGAGGTGTGTGAAGTCATAGAATGGAGGTGTGTGAACTCATAGAATGGAGGTGTGTGACGTCACAAAGGAAGTGTGTGAAGTCATAGAATGGAGGTGTGTGAAGTCGCAGAAGGGAGGTGTGAGAAGCCAAAATGGAGGTGTGTGACGTCACAGAATGGAGGTGTGTGAAGTCAGAATGGAGGTGTGTAAAGTCACAGAATGGAGGTTTGTGAAATCAGAGTGGAGGTGTGTGAACTCAGAATGGAGGTGTGTGAAGTCACAGAATGGAGGTGTGTGAAGTCAGAGCATGGAGGTATGTGAAATCATAGAATGGAAGTGTGTGAAATCATAGAATGGAGGTGTGTGAAGTCACAGAATGAAGGTGTGTGAAGTCATAGAATGGAGGTGTGTGAAGTCACAGAAGGGATGTGTGCGAAGTCACATAATGGAGGTGTGTGAAGTCATAGAATTGAGGTGTGAGAAATCATAGAATGGAGGTTTGTGAAGTCACAGAATGGAGGTGTGTGAAGTCACAGAATGGAGGTTTGTGAAGTCATAGAATGGAGGTATGTGAAGTCAAATTGGAGGGGTGTGAGGTCGGATAATGGAGGTGTGTGAAGTCACAGAATGGAGGTGGGTGAAGTCACAGAAAGGAGGTGTGTGAAGCCATAGAATGGAGGTGTGTGAAGTCACAGAATGGACGGGTATGAAGTCATATATTTTAGGTGTGTGAAGTCAAAATGGATGCGTGAAATCATAGAATGGAGGTGTGTTAAGTCATAGAATGTTGGTGTGTGAAGTCATAGAATGGAGGTGTGTGAAGTCACAGAATGCAGGTGTGTGAAGTCACAGAATGGAGGTGTGTGAAGTCATAGAATGGAAGTGTGTGAAGTCATAGAATGGAGGTGTGTGAAGTCAGAATGGAGGTGTGTGAAGTCACCGAATGGAGGTGTGTGAACTCCGAATGGAGGTGTGTGAAGTCACATAATGGAGGTTTGCGAAGTCATAGAATGGAGGTATGTGAAGTCATAGAATGGATGTTTCTGAATTAAGAATGAAGGTGTGTGAAGTCATAGAATGGAGGTGTGTGAAGACAAAATTTTGGTGTTGAACTCATAGAATGGATGTTTGTGAACGAATAGAATGGAGGTGTGTGAAGTCATAGAATGGATGTTTCTGAATTAAGAATGAAGGTGTGTGAAGTCAAAGAATGGAGGTGTGTGAAGTCAAACAATGGTGGTGTGTGAAGTCACAGAATGGAGGTGTGTGAAGTCACAGAATGGAAGTGTGTGAAGTCAAAACGGAGGTGTTTGAAGTCAAAGAATGGAGGTGTGTGAAGTCACAGAATGGTGGTGTGTGAAATCAAAATGGTGGTGTGTGAAGTCACAAATGGAGGTGTGTGAAGTCACAGAATGTAGTTGTGTGAAGTCAAAATGGAGGTGTGTGAAGTCAAAGAATGGACGTGTGTGAACTCATAGAATGGAGGTGTGTGAAGTCATGGAATGGTGGTTTCTGAAGTCAAACATTGGAAGTGTGGGAAGTTACAGAAAGAAGATGTGTGAAGTCATACAATGGAGGTGTCTGAAGTCAGAATGCATGTTTAGGAAGTCATAGAATGGAGGTGTGTGAAGTCATAGAATGGTGGTGTGTGAAGTCATAGAGTGGAAGTGTGTGAAGTCATAGAATGGAGGTGTGTGCTGTCATAGAATGGAGGGGTGTGAAGTCATATAATGGAGGTGGGTGAAGTCACGGAAGGGAGGTGTGTGAAATCACAGAATGGAGGTGTGTGAACTCACAGAATGGAGGTGTGTGAAGTCACAGAATGGAGGTGTGTGAAGTCACAGAATGGAGATGTGTGAAGTCAAAAATGTGGTGTGAGAAGTCAAAAATGTAAGTGTGTGAAGTCACAGAATGGAGGTGTGAATTCAAAATTGTTGTGTGTGAAGTCAAAGAATGTAGGTGTGTGAAGTCATCGAATGGAGGTGTCTGAAGTCACAGAATGGAGGTGTGTGAAGTCAGAATAGAGGTGTGCGAAGTCATAGAATGGAGGTGTGTGAAGTCAGAATGGAGGTGTGTGAAGTCATAGAATGGAGGTGGGTGACGTCAGAATAGAGGTGTGTGAAGTCATAGAATGGAGGTGTGTGAAGTCACAGAATGGAGGTGTGGGAAGTCACAGAATGGAGGTGTGTGAAGTCACAAAATGGAGGTGTGTGAACTCAGAATGGAGGTAGGTAAAGTCACAGAATGGAGGTGTGTGAAGTCATAGAATGGAAGTGTGTGTAGTCATAGAATGGAGGTCTGGGAAGTCACAGAATGGAAGGTATGAACTCATAGAATTGAGGTGTGTGAAGTCACAGAATTGAGGTGTTTGAAGTCATATATTGGAGGTGTGTGAAGTCAAAATGGATGTGTGAAGTCATAGAATGGAGGTGTGTGAAATCATATAATGAGGGTGTGTGAGGTCATAGAATGGAGGTGTGTGAAGTCACAGAATGGAGGTGTGTGAAGTCATAATATGGAGGTGGGTGAAGTCATAGAAAGGAGGTGTGGGAGGTCATAGATTGGAGGAGTGTGAAGTATTAGAGTGGAGGTGAGTGAAGTCACATATTCGAGGTCTGTGAAGTCATCGAATGGAGGTGTGTGAAGTCAGAAGTAGGTGTGTGACTTCATAGAATGGAGGTGTGTGAACTCATAGAATGGAGGTGTGTGACGTCACAAAGGAAGTGTGTGAAGTCATAGAATGGAGGTGTGTGAAGTCACAGAATGGAGGTGTGAGAAGCCAAAATGGAGGTGTGTACGTCACAGAATGGAGGTGTGTGAAGTAAGAATGGAGGTGTGTAAAGTCACAGAATGGAGGTTTGTGAAGTCACAGAGTGGAGGTGTGTGAACTCAGAATGGAGGTGTGTGAAGTCACAGAATGGAGGTGTGTGAAGTCAGAGCATGGAGGTATGTGAAATCATAGAATGGAAGTGTGTGAAGTCATAGAATGGAGGTGTGTGAAGTCACAGAATGAAGGTGTGTGAAGTCATAGAATGGAGGTGTGTGAAGTCACAGAAGGGATGTGTGTGAAGTCCCATAATGGAGGTGTGTGAAGTCATAGAATTGAGGTGTGAGAAATCATAGAATGGAGGTTTGTGAAGTCACAGAATGGAGGTGTGTGAAGTCACAGAATGGAGGTTTGTGAAGTCATAGAATGGAGGTATGTGAAGTCAAATTGGAGGGGTGTGAAGTCGGATAATGGAGGTGTGTGAAGTCACAGAATGGAGGTGGGTGAAGTCACAGAAAGGAGGTGTGTGAAGTCATAGAATGGAGGTGTGTGAAGTCACAGAATGGACGGGTATGAAGTCATATATTTTAGGTGTGTGAAGTCAAAATGGATGTGTGAAATCATAGAATGGAGGTGTGTTAAATCATAAAATGTTGGTGTGTGAAGTCATTGAATGGAGGTGTGTGAAGTCACAGAATGGCGGTGTGTGAAGTCACAGAATGGAGGTGTGTGAAGTCATAGAATGGAAGTGTGTGAAGTCATAGAATGGAGGTGTGTGAAGTCAGAATGGAGGTGTGTGAAGTCACCGAATGGAGGTGTGTGAACTCCGAATGGAGGTGTGCGAAGTCACATAATGGAGATTGGCCAGGTCATTGAATGGAGGTGTGTGTAGTCATAGAATGGATGTTTCTGAATTAAGAATGAAGGTGTGTGAACTCATAGAATGGAGGTGTGTGAAGACAAAATTTTGGTGTTGAACTCATAGAATGGATGTTTGTGAACCAATAGAATGGAGGTGTGTGAAGTCATAGAATGGATGTTTCTGAATTGAGAATGAAGGTGTGTGAAGTCAAAGAATGGAGGTGTGTGAAGTCAAACAATGGTGGTGCGTGAAGTCACAGAATGGAGGTGTGTGACGTCACAGAATGGAAGTGTGTGAAGTCAAAACGGAGGTTTGTGAAGTCAAAGAATGGAGGTGTGTGAACTCATAGAATGGAGGTGTGTGAAGTTATGGAATGGTGGTTTGTGAAGTCAAACATTGGAAGTGTGGGAAGTTACAGAAAGAGGATGTGTGAAGTCAAACAATGGAGGTGTGTGAAGTGAGAATGCATGTGTAGGAAGTCATAGAATGGAGGTGTGTGAAGTCATAGAATGGTGGTGTGTGAAGTCATAGAGTGGAAGTGTGTGAAGTCATACAATGGAGGTGTGTGATGTCATAGAGTGGAGGTGTGTGAAGTCATAGAATGGAGGTGGGAGAAGTCAAGGAAGGGAGATGTGTTAAATCACAGAATGGAGGTGTCTGAACTCACAGAATGGAGGTGTGTGAAGTCACAGAATGGAGGTGTGTGAAGTCACAGAATGGAGATGTGTGAAGTCAAAAAGGTGGTGTGAGAAGTCACAAATGTTAGTGTGTGAAGTCACAGAATGGAGGTGTGAAGTCAAAATGGTTGTGTGTGAAGTCAAAGAATGTAGGTGTGTGAAGTCATCGAATGGAGGTGTCTGAAGTCACAGAATGGAGGTGTGTGAAGTCAGAATAGAGGTGTGCGAAGTCATAGAATGGAGGTGTGTGAAGTCAGAGTGGAGGTGTGTGAAGTCAGAGAATGGAGGTGTGTGACGTCAGAATAGATTTGTGTGAAGTCATAGAATGGAGGTGTGTGAAGTCACAGAATGGAGGTGTGGGAAGTCACAGAATGGAGGTGTGTGAAGTCACAGAATGGAGGTGTGTGAACTCAGAATGGAGGTAGGTAAAGTCACAGAATGGAGGTGTATGAAGTCATAGAATGGAAGTGTGTGAAGTCATAGAATGGAGGTGTGTGAAGTCACAGAATGGAAGTGTGCGATCACAGAATGGAGGTGTGTGAAGTCACAGAATGGAGGTGTGTGAAGTCATAGAATGGAAGTGTGTGAAGTCATAGAATGGAGGTGTGTGAACTCAGAATGGAGGTATGTAAAGTCACAAAATGGAGGTGTATGAAGTCATAGAATGGAAGTGTGTGAAGTCATAGAATGGAGGTGTGTGAAATCACAGAATGGATGGTATGAACTCATAAAATGGAGGTGTGTGAAGTCACAGAATTGAGGTGTTTGAAGTCATATATTGGAGGTGTGTGAAGTCAAAATGGATGTGTAAATTCATAGAATGGAGGTGTGTGAAACCATAGAATGACGTGTGTGAGGTCATATAATGGAGGTGTGTGAAGTCACAGAATGGAGGTGTGTGAAGTCATAGAATGGAGGTGTGTGAAGTCATAGAATGGAAGTGTGTGCAGTCACAGAATGGAGGTGTGTGAAGTCACAGAATGGAGGTGTGTGACGTCACAGAATGGAGGTGTGCGAACACAGAATGGAGGTGTGTGAAGTCACAGAATGGAGGTGTCCGAAGTCATAGAAACTGATGTTTCTGAAGTAAGAATGAAGGTGTGTGAAGTCATAGAGTGGAGGTTTGTGAACACATAGAATGGAGGTGTGCGAATTCACAGAATGAAGGTGTGTGAACTCAGAATGGAGGTGTGTAGTCATAGATTGGAGGTGGTGAAGTCATAGAAAAGAGGTGTGGAAAGTCATAGAATGGAGGAGTGTGAAGTCATAGAGTGCAGGTGAGTGAAGTCATAGAATGGAGGTGTGTGATGTCAGAATGAAGGTGTGTGAAGTCATAGATGGAGGTGTGTGAAGTTAGAATGCATGTGTGGGAAGTCATAGAATGGAGGTGTGTGAAGTCATAGAATGGTGGTGTGTGAAGTCATAGAGTGGAAGTGTGTGAAGTCATAGAATGGAGGTCTGTGATGTCATAGAATGGAGGTGTGTGAAGTCATAGAATGGAGGTGGGTGAAGTCACGGAAGGGAGGTGTGTGAAATCACAGAATGGAGGTGTGTGAAGTCACAGAATGGAGGTGTGTGAAGTCACAGATTGTAGGTTTGTGAAGTCACAGAATGGAGATGTGTGAAGTCAAAAAGGTGGTGTGAGAAGTCACAAATGTAAGTGTATGAAGTCATAGAATGGAGGTGTGAAATCAAAATGGTTGTGTGTGAAGTCAAAGAATGTAGGTGTGTGAAGTCATCGAATGGAGGTGTGTGAAGTCACAGATTGGAGGTGTGTAAACTCAGAATAGAGGTGTGCGAAGTCATAGAATGGAGGTGTGTGAACTCAGAATGGAGGTATGTAAAGTCACAAAATGGAGGTGTATGAAGTCATAGAATGGAAGTGTGTGAAGTCATAGAATGGAGGTGTGTGAAGTCACAGAATGGATGGTATGAACTCATAAAATGGAGGTGTGTGAAGTCACAGAATTGAGGTGTTTGAAGTCATATATTGGAGGTGTGTGAAGTCAAAATGGATGTGTAAATTCATAGAATGGAGGTGTGTGAAACCATAGAATGACGTGTGTGAGGTCATATAATGGAGGTGTGTGAAGTCACAGAATGGAGGTGTGTGAAGTCATAGAATGGAGGTGTGTGAAGTCATAGAATGGAAGTGTGTGAAGTCAGAGAATGGAGGTGTGTGAAGTCACAGAATGGAGGTGTGTGACGTCACAGAATGGAGGTGTGCGAACACAGAATGGAGGTGTGTGAAGTCACAGAATGGAGGTGTGCGAAGTCATAGAATGGAAGTGTGTGAAATCATAGAATGGAGGTGTGTGAAGTCAGAATGGAGGTGTGTGAAGTCACCGAATGGAGTTGTGTGAACTCAGAATGGAGGTGTGTGAAGTCACAGAATGGAGGTTTGTGAAGTCATAGAATGGAATTGTGTGAAGTCATAAAACTGAGGTTTCTGAAGTAAGAGTGAAGGTGTGTGAAGTCATAGAATGGAGGTGTGTGAACACATAGAATGGAGGTGTGCGAATTCACAGAATGAAGGTGTGTGAAGTCAGAATGGAGATGTGTAGTCATAGATTGGAGGTGGTGAAGTCATAGAAGGGAGGTGTGGAAAGTCATAGAATGGAGGTGTGTGAACTCATAGAGTGCAGGTGAGTGAAGTCACAGATTCGAGGTCTGTGTAGTCATAGAATGGAGGTGTGTGATGTCAGAATGAAGGTGTGTGAAGTCATAGATGGAGTTGTGTGAAGTCATAGTATGGAGGTGTGTGAAATCATAGAATGGAGTTTTGTGAAGTCACAGAATGGAGCTGTGTGAATACAAAATGGAGGTGTGTGAAGTCATAGAATGTAGGTGTGTGAAGTCAGAACGGAGGTGTGTGAACGCATAGAATGGAGGTGAGTGACGTCACAATGGAAGTTTGTGAAGTCACAGAATGGAGGTGTGTGAAGTCACAGAATGGAGGTGTGTGAAGTCATAGAATGGAGGTGTGTGAAGTCACAGAATGGAGGTGTTTGAAGTCATAAAATGGAGGTGTTTGAAGTTATTGAATGGATGTTTGTAAAGTAAGAATGAAGTTTTGTGAAGTCATAGAATAAATGTGTGACGTCAAAGCATGGAGGTGTGTGAAGTCATAGAATGGAGGTGTGTAAACTCAGAATGGAGGTGTGTGAAGTCATAGAATGGAGGTGGGTGAAGTTATAAAATGGAGGTGTATGAAGTCATACAATGGAATTGTGTGAAGTCATAGAATGGAGGTGTTTGAAGTCACAGAATGGACGGTATGAACTCATAGAATGCAGGTGTGTGAAGTCACAGAATGGAGGTGTTTGAAGTCATAAAATGGAGGTGTGTGAGGTTATTGAATGGATGTTTGTAAAGTAAGAATGAAGTTGTGTGAAGTCATAGAATAAATGTGTGACGTCAAAGAATGGAGGTGTGTGAAGTCATAGAATGGAGGTGGGTAAACTCAGAATGGAGGTGTGTGAAGTCAGAATGGAGGCGTGAAGTCATAGAATGGAGGTGGGTGAAGTCATAGAATGGAAGTGTGTGAAGTCTTAGAATGGAGGAGTGTGAAGTCATAGAGTGCAGGTGAGTGAAATCACAGATTCGAGGTCTGTGAAGTCATAGAATGGAGGTGTGTGATGTCAGAATGAAGGTGTTTGAAGTCATAGATGGAGGTGTGTGAAGTTAGAATGCATGTGTGGGAAGTCATAGAATGGAGGTGTGTGAAGTCATAGAATGGTGGTGTGTGAAGTCATAGAGTGGAAGTGTGTGAAGTCATAGAATGGAGGTGTGTGATGTCATAGAATGGAGGTGTGTGAAGTCATAGAATGGAGGTGGGTGAAGTCACGGAAGGGTGGTGTGTGAAATCACAGAATGGAGGTGTGTGAAGTCAAAAAGGTGGTGTCAGAAGTCAAAAATGTAAGTGTATGAAGTCACAGAATGGAGGTGTAAAGTCAAAATGATTGTGTGTGAAGTCAAAGAATGTAGGTGTGTGAAGTCATCGAATGGATGTGTGTGAAGTCACAGAATGGAGGTGTGTGAAGTCAGAATAGAGGTGTGCAAAGTCATAGAATGGAGGTGTGTGAAGTCAGAATGGTGGTGTGTGAAGTCATAGAATGGAGGTGTGTGACGTCAGAATAGAGGTGTGTGAAGTCATAGAATAGAGGTGTGTGAAGTAACAGAATGGAGGTGTGGGAAATCACAGAATGGAGGTGTGTGAAGTCACAGAATGGAGGTGTGGGAAATCACAGAATGGAGGTGTGTGAAGTCACAGAATGGAGATGTATGAAGTCATAGAATGGAAGTGTGTGAAGTCATAGAATGGAGGTGTGTGAAGTCACAGAATGGATGGTATGAACTCATAGAATGGAGGTGTGTGAAGTCACAGAATTGAGGTGTTTGAAGTCATATATTGGAGGTGTGTGAAGTCAAAATTGACGTGTAAATTCATAGAATGGAGGTGTGTGAAACCATAGAATGAGGGTGTGTGAGGTCATATAATGGAGATGTGTGAAGTCAGAATGCTGGTGTGTGAGGTCATATAATGGAGGTGTGTGAAGTCACAGAATGGAGGTGTGTGAAGTCATAGAATGGAGGTGTGTGACGTCATAGAATGGAAGTGTGTGAAGTCACAGAATGGAGGTGTGTGAAGTCACAGAATGGAGGTGTGTAAAGTCACAGAATGGAGGTGTGAAAACACAGAATGGAGGTGTGTGAAGTCAGAGAATGGAGGTGTGTGAAGTCACCGAATGGAGTTGTGTGAACTCAGAATGGAGGTGTGTGAAGTCACAGAATGGAGGTTTGTGAAGTCATAGAATGGAGTTGTGTGAAGTTATAGAACTGAGGTTTCTGAAGTAAGAATGAAGGTGTGTGAAGTCATAGAATGGAGGTGTGTGAACACATAGAATGGAGGTGTGCGAATTCACAGAATGAAGGTGTGTGAAGTCAGAATGGAGGTGTGTAGTCATAGATTAGAGGTGGTGAAGTCATAGAAGGGAGGTGTGGAAAGTCATAGAATGGAGGAGTGTGAAGTCATAGAGTGCAGGTGAGTGAAGTCACAGATTCGAGGTCTGTGAAGTCATAGAATGGAGGTGTGTGATGTCAGAATGAAGGAGTGTGAAGTCATAGATGGAGTTGTGTGAAGTCATAGTATGGAGGTGTGTGAAATCATAGAATGGAGTTTTGTGAAGTCACAGAATGGAGCTGTGTGAATACAGAATGGAGGTGTGTGAAGTCATAGAATGTAGGTGTGTGAAGTCAGAACGGAGGTGTGTGAACGCATAGAATGGAGGTGAGTGAGGTCACAATGGAAGTTTGTGAAGTCATAGAATGGAGGTGTGTGAAGTCACAGAATGGAGGTGTGTGAAGTCATAGAATGGAGGTGTGTGAAGTCACAGAATGGAGGTGTTTGAAGTCATAAAATGGAGGTGTGTGAAGTTATTGAATGGATGTTTGTAAAGTAAGAATGAAGTTGTGTGAAGTCATAGAATAAATGTGTGACGTCAAAGAATGGAGGTGTGCGAAGTCATAGAATGGAGGTGTGTAAACTCAGAATGGAGGTGTGTGAAGTCATAGAATGGAGGTGTGTGAAGTTATAAAATGGAGGTGTGTGAAGTCATAGAATGGAATTGTGTGAAGTCATAGAACGGAGGTGTTTGAAGTCACAGAATGGACGGTATGAAGTCATAGAATGCAGGTGTGTGAAGTCACAGAATGGAGGTGTTTGAAGTCATAACATGGAGGTGTGTGAAGTTATTGAATGGATGTTTGTAAAGTAAGAATGAAGTTGTGTGAAGTCATAGAATAAATGTGTGACGTCAAAGAATGGAGGTGTGTGAAGTCATAGAATGGAGGTGTGTAAACTCAGAATGGAGGTGTGTGAAGTCAGAATGGAGGTGTGAAGTCATAGAATGGAGGTGGGTGAAGTCATAGAATGGAATTGTGTGAAGTCATAGAATGGAGGTGTGTGAAGTCACAGAATGGAGATGTGTGACATCACAGAATGGAGGAGTGTGAACTCACAGTGGAGGTGTGTAAAGTCACAGAATGGAGGTGTGTGAAGTCATAGAATGGAAGTGTGTGAAGTCTTAGAAAGGAGGTGTCTGGAGTTACAGAATGGAGGGTATGAGGTCATAGAATGGAGGTGTGTGAAGTGACAGAATTGAGGTGTTTGAAGTCATATATTGGAGGTGTGTGAAGTCAAAATGGATGTATGAAGTCATAGAATGGAGGTGTGTGAAATCATAGAATGTGGGTTTGTGAGGTCATAGAATGGAGGTGTGTGAAGTCACAGAATGGAGTTGTGTGAAGTCATAGAAAGGAGGTGTGGGATGTCATAGAATCAGGAGTGTGAAGTCATAGAGTGGAGGTGAGTGAAGTCACATATTCGAGGTCTGTGAAGTCATAGAATGGAGGTGTGTGAAGTCAGAATGGAGGTGTGTGAAGTCATAGAATGGAGGTGTGTGAAGTCACAGAATGGAGGTGTGTGAAGTTATAAAATGGAGATGTGTGAAGTCATAGAATGGAAGTGTGTGAAGTCACACAATGGAGGTGTGTGAAGTCACAGAATGGAGGTGTGTGAAGTCACAGAATGGAGGTGTGTGAACTCAGAATGGAGGTTTGTGAAGTCACAGAATGGAGGTGTGTGAAGTCATAGAATGGAAGTGTGTGAAGTCATAGAAAGGAAGGGTGTGAAGTCAGAATGGAGATGTGTGACATCACCGAATGGAGTTGTGTCAACTCAGAATGGAGGTGTGTGAAGTCACAGAATGGAGGTTTGTGAAGTCATAGAATGGAGGTGTGTGAAGTCATAGAATGGATGTTTCTGAAGGAAAAATGAAGGTGTGTGAAGTCATAGAATGGAGGTGTATGAAGTCAGAGAAAGGAGGTGTGGGAAGTCACAATAGAGGTGGGTAGTCATAGATTAGAGATAGGTGACGTCATAGAAAGGAGGTGTGGTAAGTCATCGAATGGAGGAGTGTGAAGTCATAGAGTGCAGGTGAGTGAAGTCACAGATTCGAGGTCTGTGAAGTCATAGAATGGAGGGGGGTGATGTCAGAATGGAGGTGTGCGAAGTCATAGAATAGAGGTGTGTGATGTCAGACTGGAGGTGTGTGAAGTCATAGATGGAGTTGTGTGAAGTCATAGTATGGAGGTGTGTGAAACCATAGAATGGAGTTTTGTGAAGTCACAGAATGGAGCTGTGTGAATTCAGAATGGAGGTGTGTGAAGTAATAGAATGGAGGTGTGTGAAGTCAAAATGGATGTGTGAAGTCATAGAATGGAGGTGTGTGAAATCATAGAATGAGGATGTGTGAGGTCATAGAATGGAGGTGTGTGAAGTCACAGAATGGAGGTGTGTGAAGTCATAAAATGGAGGTGGGTGAAGTCATAGAAAGGAGGTGTGGAAGTCATAGAATGGAGGACTGGGAAGTCATAGAGTGGAGGTGAGTGAAGTCACATATTCGAGGTCTGTGAAGTCATAGAATGGAGGTGTGTGAAGTCAGAATGGAGGTGTGTGAAGTCATAGAATGGAGGTGTGTGAACTCATAGAATGGAGGTGTGTGACGTCACAATGGAAGTGTGTGAAGTCATAGAATGGAGGTGTGTGAAGTTACTGAATGGAGGTGTGTGAAGTCATAGAATGGAGGTATGTGAAGTCACAGAATGGAGGTGTGTAAAGTCATGGACTGGAGGTGTGTGAAGTTATACAATGGATGTTTGTAAAGTAAGAATGGAGGTGTGTGAAGTCAGAGAATGGAGCTGTGTGAAGTCAGAATGGAGGTATGTAAAGGCACAGAATGGAGGTGTATGAAGTCATAGAATGGAAGTGTGTGAAGTCATAGAATGGAGGTGTGTGAAGTCACAGAATGGATGGTATGAACTCATAGAATGGAGGTGTGTGAAGTCACAGAATTGAGGTGTTTGAAGTCATATATTGGAGGTGTGTGAAGTCAAAATGGACGTGTAAATTCATAGAATGGAGGTGTGTGAAACCATAGAATGAGGGTGTGTGAGGTCATATAATGGAGATGTGTGAAGTCAGAATGCTGGTGTGTGAGGTCATATAATGGAGGTGTGTGAAGTCACAGAATGGAGGTGTGTGAAGTCATAGAATGGAGGTGTGTGACGTCATAGAATGGAAGTGTGTGAAGTCACAGAATGGAGGTGTGTGAAGTCACAGAATGGAGGTGTGTAAAGTCACAGAATGGAGGTGTGAAAACACAGAATGGAGGTGTGTGAAGTCAGAGAATGGAGGTGTGTGAAGTCACCGAATGGAGTTGTGTGAACTCAGAATGGAGGTGTGTGAAGTCACAGAATGGAGGTTTGTGAAGTCATAGAATGGAGTTGTGTGAAGTTATAGAACTGAGGTTTCTGAAGTAAGAATGAAGGTGTGTGAAGTCATAGAATGGAGGTGTGTGAACACATAGAATGGAGGTGTGCGAATTCACAGAATGAAGGTGTGTGAAGTCAGAATGGAGGTGTGTAGTCATAGATTAGAGGTGGTGAAGTCATAGAAGGGAGGTGTGGAAAGTCATAGAATGGAGGAGTGTGAAGTCATAGAGTGCAGGTGAGTGAAGTCACAGATTCGAGGTCTGTGAAGTCATAGAATGGAGGTGTGTGATGTCAGAATGAAGGAGTGTGAAGTCATAGATGGAGTTGTGTGAAGTCATAGTATGGAGGTGTGTGAAATCATAGAATGGAGTTTTGTGAAGTCACAGAATGGAGCTGTGTGAATACAGAATGGAGGTGTGTGAAGTCATAGAATGTAGGTGTGTGAAGTCAGAACGGAGGTGTGTGAACGCATAGAATGGAGGTGAGTGAGGTCACAATGGAAGTTTGTGAAGTCATAGAATGGAGGTGTGTGAAGTCACAGAATGGAGGTGTGTGAAGTCATAGAATGGAGGTGTGTGAAGTCACAGAATGGAGGTGTTTGAAGTCATAAAATGGAGGTGTGTGAAGTTATTGAATGGATGTTTGTAAAGTAAGAATGAAGTTGTGTGAAGTCATAGAATAAATGTGTGACGTCAAAGAATGGAGGTGTGCGAAGTCATAGAATGGAGGTGTGTAAACTCAGAATGGAGGTGTGTGAAGTCATAGAATGGAGGTGTGTGAAGTTATAAAATGGAGGTGTGTGAAGTCATAGAATGGAATTGTGTGAAGTCATAGAACGGAGGTGTTTGAAGTCACAGAATGGACGGTATGAAGTCATAGAATGCAGGTGTGTGAAGTCACAGAATGGAGGTGTTTGAAGTCATAACATGGAGGTGTGTGAAGTTATTGAATGGATGTTTGTAAAGTAAGAATGAAGTTGTGTGAAGTCATAGAATAAATGTGTGACGTCAAAGAATGGAGGTGTGTGAAGTCATAGAATGGAGGTGTGTAAACTCAGAATGGAGGTGTGTGAAGTCAGAATGGAGGTGTGAAGTCATAGAATGGAGGTGGGTGAAGTCATAGAATGGAATTGTGTGAAGTCATAGAATGGAGGTGTGTGAAGTCACAGAATGGAGATGTGTGACATCACAGAATGGAGGAGTGTGAACTCACAGTGGAGGTGTGTAAAGTCACAGAATGGAGGTGTGTGAAGTCATAGAATGGAAGTGTGTGAAGTCTTAGAAAGGAGGTGTCTGGAGTTACAGAATGGAGGGTATGAGGTCATAGAATGGAGGTGTGTGAAGTGACAGAATTGAGGTGTTTGAAGTCATATATTGGAGGTGTGTGAAGTCAAAATGGATGTATGAAGTCATAGAATGGAGGTGTGTGAAATCATAGAATGTGGGTTTGTGAGGTCATAGAATGGAGGTGTGTGAAGTCACAGAATGGAGTTGTGTGAAGTCATAGAAAGGAGGTGTGGGATGTCATAGAATCAGGAGTGTGAAGTCATAGAGTGGAGGTGAGTGAAGTCACATATTCGAGGTCTGTGAAGTCATAGAATGGAGGTGTGTGAAGTCAGAATGGAGGTGTGTGAAGTCATAGAATGGAGGTGTGTGAAGTCACAGAATGGAGGTGTGTGAAGTTATAAAATGGAGATGTGTGAAGTCATAGAATGGAAGTGTGTGAAGTCACACAATGGAGGTGTGTGAAGTCACAGAATGGAGGTGTGTGAAGTCACAGAATGGAGGTGTGTGAACTCAGAATGGAGGTTTGTGAAGTCACAGAATGGAGGTGTGTGAAGTCATAGAATGGAAGTGTGTGAAGTCATAGAAAGGAAGGGTGTGAAGTCAGAATGGAGATGTGTGACATCACCGAATGGAGTTGTGTCAACTCAGAATGGAGGTGTGTGAAGTCACAGAATGGAGGTTTGTGAAGTCATAGAATGGAGGTGTGTGAAGTCATAGAATGGATGTTTCTGAAGGAAAAATGAAGGTGTGTGAAGTCATAGAATGGAGGTGTATGAAGTCAGAGAAAGGAGGTGTGGGAAGTCACAATAGAGGTGGGTAGTCATAGATTAGAGATAGGTGACGTCATAGAAAGGAGGTGTGGTAAGTCATCGAATGGAGGAGTGTGAAGTCATAGAGTGCAGGTGAGTGAAGTCACAGATTCGAGGTCTGTGAAGTCATAGAATGGAGGGGGGTGATGTCAGAATGGAGGTGTGCGAAGTCATAGAATAGAGGTGTGTGATGTCAGACTGGAGGTGTGTGAAGTCATAGATGGAGTTGTGTGAAGTCATAGTATGGAGGTGTGTGAAACCATAGAATGGAGTTTTGTGAAGTCACAGAATGGAGCTGTGTGAATTCAGAATGGAGGTGTGTGAAGTAATAGAATGGAGGTGTGTGAAGTCAAAATGGATGTGTGAAGTCATAGAATGGAGGTGTGTGAAATCATAGAATGAGGATGTGTGAGGTCATAGAATGGAGGTGTGTGAAGTCACAGAATGGAGGTGTGTGAAGTCATAAAATGGAGGTGGGTGAAGTCATAGAAAGGAGGTGTGGAAGTCATAGAATGGAGGACTGGGAAGTCATAGAGTGGAGGTGAGTGAAGTCACATATTCGAGGTCTGTGAAGTCATAGAATGGAGGTGTGTGAAGTCAGAATGGAGGTGTGTGAAGTCATAGAATGGAGGTGTGTGAACTCATAGAATGGAGGTGTGTGACGTCACAATGGAAGTGTGTGAAGTCATAGAATGGAGGTGTGTGAAGTTACTGAATGGAGGTGTGTGAAGTCATAGAATGGAGGTATGTGAAGTCACAGAATGGAGGTGTGTGAAGTCATGGACTGGAGGTGTGTGAAGTTATACAATGGATGTTTGTAAAGTAAGAATGGAGGTGTGTGAAGTCAGAGAATGGAGCTGTGTGAAGTCAGAATGGAGGTGTGTAGTCACAGAATGGAGGTGTGTGAAGTCATAGAATGGAAGTGTGTGAAGTCATAGAATGGAGGTATGTGAAGTCACAGAATGGAGGTGTGTGAAGTCACAGAATGGAGGTGTGTGAAGTCACAGAATGGAAGTGTGTGAAGTCATAGAATTGAGGTGTGTGAAGTCAGAATGGAGGTTTGTGAAGTCACCGAATGGAGGTGTGTGAACTCCGAATGGAGGTGTGTGAAGTCACAGAATGGAGGTTTGCGAAGTCATAGAATGGAGGTGTGTGAAGACAAAATTGTGGTGTGTGAACTCATAGAATGGATGTGTGTGAACAATAGAATGGAGTTGTGTGAAGTCGTGGAATGGAGGTGTGTGAAGTCAAAGAATGGAGGTGTGTGAAGTCAAACAATGGTGGTGTTTAAAGTCACAGAATGGAGGTGTGTGAAGTCACAGAATGGAAGTGTGTGAAGTCAAAACGGAGGTATGTGAACTCAAAGAATGGAGGTGTGTGAAGTCACAGAATGGAGGTGTGTGAAATCAAAATGGTGGTGTATGAAGTCACAAATGGAGGTGTGTGAAGTCATAGAATGGAAGTGTGTGAAGTCATAGAATGGAGGTGTGTGGAGTCACAGAATGGAGGGTATGAGGTCATAGAATGGAGGTGTGTGAATGAAAGAATTGAGGTGTTTGAAGTCATATATTGGAGGTGTGTGATTTCAAAATGGATGTGTGAAGTCATAGAATGGAGGTGTGTGAAATCATAGATTGAGTGTGTGTGAGGTCATAGAATGGAGGTGTGTGAAGTCATAAAATGGAGGTGGGTGAAGTCATAGAAAGGAGGTGTGGGAAGTCATAGAATGGAGGAGTGTGAAGTCATAGAGTGGAGGTGAGCGAAGTCACATATTCGAGGTCTGTGAAGTCATAGAATGGAGGTGTGTGAACTCATAGAATGGAGGTGTGTGATGCCACAATGGAAGTGTGTGAAGTCATAGAATGGAGGTGTGTGAAGTCACAGAATGGAGGTGTGAGAAGTCAAAATGGAGGTGTGTGACGTCATAAAATGGAGGTGTGTGAAGTCATAGAATGGAGGTGTGTGAAATCATAGAATGGAGGTTTGTGAAGTCACAGAATGGAGGTGAGTGAACTTAGAATGGAGGTGTGTGAAGTCACAGAATGGAGGTGTGTGAAGTCATAGAATGGAGGTGTGTGAAATCATAGAATGGAGGTTTATGAAGTCACAGAATGGAGGTGTGTGAACTCAGAATGCAGGTGTGTGAAGTCACAGAATGGAGGTGTGTGAAGTCATAGCATGGAGGTATGTGAAATCATAGAATGGAAGTGTGTGAAGTCATAGAATGGAAGTGTGTGAAGTCATAGAATGGAGGTGTGTGAAGTCAGAATGGAGATGTGTGACGTCACAGAATGGAGGTTTGTGAAGTCATAGAATGGAGGTGTGTGAAGCCATAGAATGGATGTTTCTGAAGGAAAAATGAAGGTGTGTGAAGTCAAAGAATGGAGGTGTGTGAAGTCAGAGAATGGAGGTGTGTGAAGTCAGAATGGAGGTGGGTAGTCATAGATTGGAGGTGGGTGACTTCAATGAAAGGAGGTGTGGTAAGTCATAGAATGGAGGAGTGTGAAGTCATAGAGTGCAGGTGAGTGAAGTCACATATTCGAGGTCTATGAAGTCATAGAATAGAGGTGTGTGATGTCAGAATGGAGGTGTGCGAAGTCATAGAATAGAGTTTTGTGATGTCAGAATGGAGTTGTGTGAATTCATAGATGGAGTTGTGTGAAGTCGTAGTATGGAGATGTGTGAAACCATAGAATGGAGTTTTGTGAAGTCACAGAATGGAGCTGTGTGAATTCAGAATGGAGGTCTGTGAAGTAATAGAATGGAGGTGTGTGAAGTCAGAATGGAGGTGTGTGAACTCATAGAATGGAGGTATGTGACGTCACAATGGAAGTGTGCGAAGTCATAGAATGGAGGTGTGTGAAGTCACAGAATGGAGGTGTGTGAAGTCATAGAATGGAAGTGTGTGAAGTCATAGAATAGAGGTGTGTGAAGTTATAGAATGGATGTTTGTAAAGTAAGAATGGAGGTGTGTGAAGTCATAGAATGGAGCTGTGTGAAGTCAGAATGGAGGTGTGTGAAGTCACAGAATGGAGGTGTGTGAAGTCACAGAATGGAGGTGTGTGAAGTCACAAAATGGAAGTGTGTGAAGTCATAGAATTGAGGTGTGTGAAGTCAGAATGGAGGTGTGTGAAGTCACCGAATGCAGGTGTGTGAAGTCAAAATGGAGGTGTGTGAAGTCAAAGAATGGAGGTGTGTGAACTCATAGAATGGAGGTGTGTGAAGTCATAGAATGGAAGTGTGTGAAGTCAGAATGCAGGTGTGGGAAGTCATAGAATGGAGGTGTGTGAAGTCATAGAATGGAGGTGTGTGAAGTCATAGAATGGAAGTGTGTGAAGTCACAGAATGGAGGTGTGTGACATCACAGAATGGAGGAGTTTGAACTCACAATGGAGGTGTGTAAAGTCACAGAACGGAGGTGTGTGTAGTCATAGAATGGAAGTGTGTGAAGTCATAGAATGGAGGTGTGTGGAGTCACAGAATGGAGGGTATGAGGTCATAGAATGGAGGTATGTGAAGTCACAGAATTGAGGTGTTTGAAGTCATATATTGGAAGTGTGTGAAGTCAAAATGGATGTGTAAAGTCATAGAATGGAGTTGTGTGAAATCATAGAATGAGGGTGTGTGAGGTCATAGAATGGAGGTGTGTGAAGTCACAGAATGGAGGTGTGTGAAGTCATAAAATGGAGGTGGGTGAAGTCATAGAAAGGAGGTGTGTGAAGTCATAGAATGGAGGAGTGTGAAGTCATAGAGTGGAGGTGAGAAAGTCATATATTCGAGGTCTGTGAAGTCATAGAATGGAGGTTTGTGAAGTCAGAATGGAGGTGTGTGAAGTCATAGAATGGAGGTTTGTGAACTCATAGAATGGAGGTGTGTGATGTCACAATGGAAGTGTGTGAAGTCATAGAAAGGAGGTGTGTGAAATCACAGAACTGAGGTGTTTGAAGTCATATATTAGAGGTGTGTGCAGTCAAAATGGATGTTTGAAGTCATAGAATGGAGGTCTGTGAAATCATATAATGATGGTGTGTGAGGTCATAGAATGGAGGTGTGTGAAGTCACAGAATGGAGGTGTGTGAAGTTATAAAATGGAGGTGTGTGAAGTTATAAAATGGAAGTGTGTGAAGTCACACAATGGAGGTGTGTGAAGTCACAGAATGTAGGTGTGTGAAGTCACAGTATGGAGGTGTGTGAACTCAGAATGGAGGTTTGTGAAGTCACAGAATGGAGGTGTGTGAAGTCATAGAATGGAAGTGTGTGAAGTCATAGAATGGAGGTGTGTGAAGTCAGAATGGATATGTGTGACGTCACCGAATGGAGTTGTGTCAACTCAGAATGGAGGTGTGTGAAGTCATAGAATGGAGGTTTGTGAAGTCATAGAATGGAGGTGTGTGAAGTCATAGAATGGATGTTTCTGAAGGAAAAATGAAGGTGTGTGAAGTCAAAGAATGGAGCTGTGTGAAGTCAGAATTGAGGTGTGTGAAGTCACAGAATGGAGGTGTGTGAAGTCATAGAATGGAGGTGTGTGAAGTCATAGAATGTACGTTTGTGAAGTAAGAAGAAGGTGTGTGAAGTCATAGAACGGAGGTGTGTGAAGTCACAGAATGGAGGTGTGTGAAGTCATAGAATGGAGGTGTGTGAAGTCATAGAATGGAGGTGTGTGAAGTCATATAATGGAGGTGTGTGAAGTGACAGAATGGAGGTTTGTGAAGTCAGAATGGAGGTGTGAAGTCACAGAATGGAGGTGGGTGAAGTCATAGAATGGAGGTGTGTGAAATCATAGAATGGAGGTGTGTGAAATGACATAATGGAGGTGTGGGAAGTCACAGAATGGAGGTGTGTGACGTCACAGAATGGAGATGTGTGAAGTCAGAATGGAGGTGTGTAAAGTCAGAGAATGGAGGTGTGTGAAGTCATAGAACGGAAGTGTGTGAAGTCATAGAATGGAGGTCTGTGAAGTCACAGAATGGAAGGTATGAACTCATATAATGGAGGTGTGTGAAGTCACAGAATTGAGGTGTCTGAAGTCATATATTGGAGGTGTGTGAAGTCAAAATGGATGTGTGAAGTCATAGAATGGAGGTGTGTGAAATCATAGAATGAGGGTGTGTGAGGTCATAGAATGGAGGTGTGTGAAGTCACAGAATGGAGGTGTGTGAAGTCATAAAATGGAGGTGGGTGAAGTCATAGAGTGGAGGTGTGGGAAGTCATAGATTGGAGGAGTGTGAAGTATTAGAGTGGAGGTGAGTGAAGTCACATATTCGAGGTCTGTGAAGTCATAGAATGGAGGTGTGTGAAGTCAGAATGGAGGTGTGTGAAGTCATAGAATGGAGGTGTGTGAACTCATAGAATGGAGGTGTGTGACGTCACAAAGGAAGTGTGTGAAGTCACAGAATGGAGGTGTGTGAAGTCATAGCATGGAGGTATGTGAAATCATAGAATGGAAGTGTGTGAAGTCATAGAATGGAAGTGTGTGAAGTCATAGAATGGAGGTGTGTGAAGTCAGAATGGAGATGTGTGACGTCACAGAATGGAGGTTTGTGAAGTCATAGAATGGAGGTGTGTGAAGCCATAGAATGGATGTTTCTGAAGGAAAAATGAAGGTGTGTGAAGTCAAAGAATGGAGGTGTGTGAAGTCAGAGAATGGAGGTGTGTGAAGTCAGAATGGAGGTGGGTAGTCATAGATTGGAGGTGGGTGACTTCAATGAAAGGAGGTGTGGTAAGTCATAGAATGGAGGAGTGTGAAGTCATAGAGTGCAGGTGAGTGAAGTCACAGATTCGAGGTCTATGAAGTCATAGAATAGAGGTGTGTGATGTCAGAATGGAGGTGTGCGAAGTCATAGAATAGAGGTGTGTGATGTCAGAATGGAGTTGTGTGAATTCATAGATGGAGTTGTGTGAAGTCGTAGTATGGAGATGTGTGAAACCATAGAATGGAGTTTTGTGAAGTCACAGAATGGAGCTGTGTGAATTCAGAATGGAGGTCTGTGAAGTAATAGAATGGAGGTGTGTGAAGTCAGAATGGAGGTGTGTGAACTCATAGAATGGAGGTATGTGACGTCACAATGGAAGTGTGTGAAGTCATAGAATGGAGGTGTGTGAAGTCACAGAATGGAGGTGTGTGAAGTCATAGAATGGAAGTGTGTGAAGTCATAGAATTGAGGTGTGTGAAGTTATAGAATGGATGTTTGTAAAGTAAGAATGGAGGTGTGTGAAGTCATGGAATGGAGGTTTGTAAAGTCAAATATTGGAAGTGTGGGAAGTTACAGAAAGAAGATGTGTGAAGTCATAGAATGGAGGTGTGTGAAGTCAGAATGCAGGTGTGGGAAGTCATAGAATGGAGGTGTGTGAAGTCATAGAATGGAGGTGTGTGAAGTCATAGAATGGAAGTGTGTGAAGTCATAGATTGGAGGTGTGTGATGTCACAGAATGGAGGTGTGTGAAGTCATAGAATGGAATTGTGTGAAGTCATAGAATGGAGGTGTGTGAAGTCACAGAATGGAGGTGTGTGACATCACAGAATGGAGGAGTGTGAACTCACAATGGAGGTGTGTAAAGTCACAGAACGGAGGTGTGTGAAGTCATAGAATGGAAGTGTGTGAAGTCATAGAATGGAGGTGTGTGGAGTCACAGAATGGAGGGTATGAGGTCATAGAATGGAGGTATGTGAAGTCACAGAATTGAGGTGTTTGAAGTCATATATTGGAAGTGTGTGAAGTCAAAATGGATGTGTAAAGTCATAGAATGGAGTTGTGTGAAATCATAGAATGAGGGTGTGTGAGGTCATAGAATGGAGGTGTGTGAAGTCACAGAATGGAGGTGTGTGAAGTCATAAAATGGAGGTGGGTGAAGTCATAGAAAGGAGGTGTGTGAAGTCATAGAATGGAGGAGTGTGAAGTCATAGAGTGGAGGTGAGGAAGTCATATATTCGAGGTCTGTGAAGTCATAGAATGGAGGTTTGTGAAGTCAGAATGGAGGTGTGTGAAGTCATAGAATGGAGGTTTGTGAACTCATAGAATGGAGGTGTGTGATGTCACAATGGAAGTGTGTGAAGTCATAGAACGGAGGTGTGTGAAATCACAGAACTGAGGTGTTTGAAGTCATATATTAGAGGTGTGTGCAGTCAAAATGGATGTTTGAAGTCATAGAATGGAGGTCTGTGAAATCATATAATGATGGTGTGTGAGGTCATAGAATGGAGGTGTGTGAAGTCACAGAATGGAGGTGTTTGAAGTTATAAAATGGAGGTGTGTGAAGTTATAAAATGGAAGTGTGTAAAGTCACACAATGGAGGTGTGTGAAGTCACAGAATGTAGGTGTGTGAAGTCACAGTATGGAGGTGTGTGAACTCAGAATGGAGGTTTGTGAAGTCACAGAATGGAGGTGTGTGAAGTCATAGAATGGAAGTGTGTGAAGTCATAGAATGGAGGTGTGTGAAGTCAGAATGGATATGTGTGACGTCACCGAATGGAGTTGTGTCAACTCAGAATGGAGGTGTGTGAAGTCATAGAATGGAGGTTTGTGAAGTCATAGAATGGAGGTGTGTGAAGTCATAGAATGGATGTTTCTGAAGGAAAAATGAAGGTGTGTGAAGTCAAAGAATGGAGCTGTGTGAAGTCAGAATTGAGGTGTGTGAAGTCACAGAATGGAGGTGTGTGAAGTCATAGAATGGAGGTGTGTGAAGTCATAGAATGTATGTTTGTGAAGTAAGAAGAAGGTGTGTGAAGTCATAGAACGGAGGTGTGTGAAGTCACAGAATGGAGGTGTGTGAAGTCATAGAATGGAGGTGTGTGAAGTCATAGAATGGAGGTGTGTGAAGTCATATAATGGAGGTGTGTGAAGTGACAGAATGGAGGTTTGTGAAGTCAGAATGGAGGTGTGAAGTCACAGAATGGAGGTGGGTGAAGTCATAGAATGGAGGTGTGTGAAATCATAGAATGGAGGTGTGTGAAATCACATAATGGAGGTGTGGGAAGTCACAGAATGGAGGTGTGTGACGTCACAGAATGGAGATGTGTTAAGTCAGAATGGAGGTGTGTAAAGTCAGAGAATGGAGGTGTGTGAAGTCATAGAATGGAAGTGTGTGAAGTCATAGAATGGAGGTCTGTGAAGTCACAGAATGGAAGGTATGAACTCATATAATGGAGGTGTGTGAAGTCACAGAATTGAGGTGTTTGAAGTCATATATTGGAGGTGTGTGAAGTCAAAATGGATGTGTGAAGTCATAGAATGGAGGTGTGTGAAATCATAGAATGAGGGTGTGTGAGGTCATAGAATGGAGGTGTGTGAAGTCACAGAATGGAGGTGTGTGAAGTCATAAAATGGAGGTGGGTGAAGTCATAGAGTGGAGGTGTGGGAAGTCATAGATTGGAGGAGTGTGAAGTATTAGAGTGGAGGTGAGTGAAGTCACATATTCGAGGTCTATGAAGTCATAGAATGGAGGTGTGTGAAGTCAGAATGGAGGTGTGTGAAGTCATAGAATGGAGGTGTGTGAACTCATAGAATGGAGGTGTGTGACGTCACAAAGGAAGTGTGTGAAGTCATAGAATGGAGGTGTGTGAAGTCACAGAATGGAGGTGTGAGAAGACAAAATGGAGGTGTGTGACGTCATAAAATGGAGGTGTGTGAAGTTATAGAATGGAGGTGTGTGAAATCATAGAATGGAGGTTTGTGAAGTCACAGAGTGTAGGTGTGTGAACTCAGAATGGAGGTGTGTGAAGTCACAGAATGGAGGTGTGTGAAGTCATAGCATGGAGGTATGTGAAATCATAGAATGGAAGTGTGTGAAGTCATAGAATGGAGGTGCGTGAAGTCACAGAATGAAGGTGATTGAAGTCATAGAATGGAGGTGTGTGAATTCACAGAAGGGATGTGTGTGAAGTCACATAATGGAGGTGTGTGAAGTCAAAATAGAGGTGTGTGACGTCATAAACTTGAGGTGTGTGAAGTCATAGAATGGAGGTGTGAGAAATCATAGAATGAAGGTTTGTGAAGTCACAGAATGGAGGTGTGTGAAGTCACAGAATGGAGGTTTGTGAAGTGATAGAATGGAGGTATATGAAGTCAAATTGGAGGGGTGTGAGGTCGGATAATGGAGGTGTGTGAAGTCAAAGAATGGAGGTGGGTGAAGTCACAGAAAGGAGGTGTGTGAAGTCATAGAATGGAGGTGTGTGAAGTCACAGAATGGACGGGTATGAAGTCATATATTTTAGGTGTGTGAAGTCAAAATGGATGTGTAAAATCATAGAATGGAGGTGTGTTAAGTCATAGAATGTTGGTGTGTGAAGTCATAGAATGGAGGTGTGTGAAGTCACAGAATGGAGGTGTGTGAAGTCACGGAATGGAGGTGTGTGAAGTCACAGAATGGAAGTGTGTGAAGTCATAGATTGGAGGTGTGTGAAGTCAGAATGGAGGTGTGTGAAGTCACCGAATGGAGGTGTGTGAACTCCGAATGGAGGTGTGTGAAGTCACAGAATGGAGGTTTGCGAAGTCATAGAATGGAGGTGTGTGAAGTCATAGAATGGATGTTTCTGAATTAAGAATGAAGGTGTGTGAAGTCATAGAATGGAGGTGTGTGAAGACAAAATTTTGGTGTTGAACTCATAGAATGGATGTTTGTGAAC
This sequence comes from Megascapheus bottae, assembly GCA_024803745.1. Classification (NCBI taxonomy): domain Eukaryota; kingdom Metazoa; phylum Chordata; class Mammalia; order Rodentia; family Geomyidae; genus Megascapheus; species Megascapheus bottae. The sequence continues at coordinate 142,712 of JANJXV010001192.1, read as the reverse complement.
TAATAGAATGGAGGTGTTTGAAGTCGTGGAATGGAGGTGTGTGAAGTCAAAGAATGGAGGTGTGTGAAGTCAAACAATGGTGGTTTCTGAAGTCACAGAATGGAGGTGTGTGAAGTCACAGAATGGAAGTGTGTGAAGTCAAAACGGAGGTGTGTGATGTCAAAGAATGGAGGTGTGTGAAGTCACAGAATGGTGGTGTGTGAAATCAAAATGGTGGTGTGTGAAGTCACAAATGGAGGTGTGTGAAGTCACAGAATGTAGGTGTGTGAAGTCAAAATGGAGTTGTGTGAAGTCAAAGAATGGAGGTGAGTGAACTCATAGAATGGAGGTGTGTGAAGTCATGGAATGGTGGTTTGTGAAGTCAAACATTGGAAGTGTGGGAAGTTACAGAGAGAAGATGTGTGAAGTCATACAATGGAGGTGTGTGAGTCAGAATGCATATGTAGGAAGTCATAGAATGGAGGTGTGTGAAGTCATAGAATGGTGGTGTGTGAAGTCATAGAATGGAAGTGTGTGAAGTCATAGAATGGAGGTGTGTGATGTCATAGAATGGAGGTGTGTGAAGTCATAGAATGGAGGTGGGTGAAGTCACGGAAGGGAGGTGTGTGAACTCACAGAATGGAGGTGTGTGAAGTCACAGAATTGAGGTGTGTGAAGTCACAGAATGGAGGTGTGTGAAGTCACAGAATGGAGATGTGTGAAGTCAAAATGGTTGTGTGTGAAGTGAAAGAGTGTAGGTGTGTGAAGTCATCGAATGGAGGTGTCTGAAGTCACAGAATGGAGGTTTGTGAAGTCATAGAATGGAAGTGTGTGAAGTCAAAACGGAGGTGTGTGATGTCAAAGAATGGAGGTGTGTGAAGTCACAGAATGGTGGTGTGTGAAATCAAAATGGTGGTGTGTGAAGTCACAAATGGAGGTGTGTAAAGTCACAGAATGTAGGTGTGTGAAGTCGAAATGGAGGTGTGTGAAGGCAAAGAATGGAGGTGTGTGAACTCATAGAATGGAGGTGTGTGAAGTCATGGAATGGAGGTTTGTGAAGTCAAATATTGGAAGTGTGGGAAGTTACAGAAAGAACATGTGTGAAGTCATAGAATGGAGGTGTGTGATGTCAGAATGCAGGTGTGTGAAGTCATAGAATGGAGGTGTGTGAAGTCATAGAATGGAGGTGTGTGAAGTCATAGAATGGAAGTGTGTGAAGTCATAGAATGGAGGTGTGTGATGTCACAGAATGGAGGTGTGTGAAGTCATAGAATGGAATTGTGTGAAGTCATAGAATGGAGGTGTGTGAAGTCACAGAAGGGAGGTGTGTGACATCACAGAATGGAGGAGTGTGAACTCACAATGGAGGTTTGTAAAGTCACAGAATGGAGGTGTGTGAAGTCATAGAATGGAAGTGTGTGAAGTCATAGAATGGAGGTGTGTGGAGTCACAGAATGGAGGGTATGAGGTGATAGAATGGAGGTATGTGAAGTCAGAGAATTGAGGTGTTTGAAGTCATATGTTGGAGTGTGTGAAGTCAAAATGGATGTGTAAAGTCATAGAATGGAGTTGTGTGAAATCATAGAATGAGGGTGTGTGAGGTCATAGAATGGAGGTGTGTGAAGTCACAGAATGGAGGTGTGTGAAGTCATAAAATGGAGGTGGGTGAAGTCATAGAAAGGAGGTGTGGGAAGACATAGAATGGAGGAGTATGAAGTCATAGAGTGGAGGTGAGTGAAGTCATATATTCGAGGTCTGTGAAGTCATAGAATGGAGGTGTGTGAAGTCAGAATGGAGGTGTGTGAACTCAGAATGGAGGTGTGTGAAGTCACAGAATGGAGGTGTGTGAGGTCATAGCATGGAGGTATGTGAAATCATAGAATGGAAGTGTGTGAAGTCATAGAATGGAGGTGTGTGAAATCACAGGATTGAGGTGTTTGAAGTCATATATTAGAGGTGTGTGAAGTCAAAACGGATGTTTGAATTCATAGAATGGAGGTCTGTTTAATCATAGAATGAGGGTGTGTGAGGTCATAGAATGGAGGTGTGTGAAGTCACAGAATGGAGGTGTGTGAAGTTATAAAATGGAGGTGTGTGAAGTCATAAAATGGAAGTGTGTGAAGTCACACAATGGAGGTGTGTGAAGTCACAGAATGGAGGTGTGTGAAGTCACAGAATGGAGGTGTGTGAACTCAGAATGTAGGTTTGTGAAGTCATAGAATGGAGGTGTGTGAAGTCATAGAATGGAAGTGTGTGAAGTCATAGAATGGAGGTGTGTGAAGTCAGAATGGAGATGTGTGACGTCAACGAATGGAGTTGTGTCAACTCAGAATGGAGGTGTGTGAAGTCACAGAATGGAGGTTTGTAAAGTCATAGAATGGAGGTGTGTGAAGTCATAGAATGGATGTTTCTGAAGGAAAATGAAGGTGTGTGAAGTAAAATAATGGAGGTGTGTGAACTCATAGAATGGAGGTGTGTGACGTCACAAAGGAAGTGTGTGAAGTCATAGAATGGAGGTGTGTGAAGTCACAGAATGGAGGTGTGAGAAGTCGAAACGGAGGTGTGTGACGTCATAAAATGGAGGTGTGTGAAGTCATAGAATGGAGGTGTGTGAAATCATAGAATGGAGGTTTGTGAAGTCACAGAGTGTAGGTGTGTGAACTCAGAATTGAGGTGTGTGAAGTCACAGAATGGAGGAGTGTGAAGTCATAGCATGGAGGTATGTGAAATCATACAATGGAAGTGTGTGAAGTCATAGAATGGAGGTGTGTGAAGTCACAGAATGAAGGTGTTTGAAGTCATAGAATGGAGGTGTGTGAAGTCACAGAAGGGATGTGTGTGAAGTCACATAATGGAGGTGTGTGAAGTCAAAATAGAGGTGTGTGACGTCATAAACTGGATGTGTGTGAAGTCATAGAATGGAGGTGTGAGAAATCATAGAATGAAGGTTTGTGAAGTCACAGAATGGAGGTGTGTGAAGTCACAGAATGGAGGTTTGTGAAGTGATAGAATGGAGGTATATGAAGTCAAATTGGAGGGGTGTGAAGTCGGATAATGGAGGTGTGTGAAGTCAAAGAATGGAGGTCGGTGAAGTCACAGAAAGGAGGTGTGTGAAGTCATAGAATGGAGGTGTGTGAAGTCCCAGAATGGACAGGTATGAAGTCATATATTTTAGGTGTGTGAAGTCAAAATGGATGTGTGTGAAGTCAGAATTGAGGTGTGTGAAGTCACCGAGTGGAGGTGTGTGAACTCCGAATGGAGGTGTGTGAAGTCACAGAATGGAGGTTTGCGAAGTCATAGAATGGAGGTGTGTGAAGTCATAGAATGGATGTTTCTGAATTAAGAATGAAGGTGTGTGAAGTCATAGAATGGAGGTGTGTGAAGACAAAATTTTGGTGTTGAACTCATAGAATGGATGTTTGTGAACTAATAGAATGGAGGTGTTTGAAGTCGTGGAATGGAGGTGTGTGAAGTCAAAGAATGGAGGTGTGTGAAGTCAAACAATGGTGGTGTCTGAAGTCACAGAATGGAGGTGTGTGAAGTCACAGAATGGAAGTGTGTGAAGTCAAAACGGAGGTGTGTGAAGTCACAAATGGAGGTGTGTGAAGTCACAGAATGTAGGTGTGTGAAGTCAAAATGGAGTTGTGTGAAGTCAAAGAATGGAGGTGAGTGAACTCATAGAATGGAGGTGTGTGAAGTCATGGAATGGTGGTTTGTGAAGTCAAACATTGGAAGTGTGGGAAGTTACAGAAAGAAGATGTGTGAAGTCATACAATGGAGGTGTGTGAGTCAGAATGCATGTGTAGGAAGTCATAGAATGGAAGTGTGTGAAGTCATAGAATGGTGGTGTGTGAAGTCATAGAATGGAAGGATGTGAAGTCATAGAATGGAGGTGTGTGATGTCATAGAATGGAGGTGTGTGAAGTCATAGAATGGAGGTGGGTGAAGTCACGGAAGGGAGGTGTGTGAAATCACAGAATGGAGGTGTGTGAAGTCACAGAATGGAGGTGTGTGAAGTCACAGAATGGAGGTGTGTGAAGTCACAGAATGGAGATGTGTGAAGTCAAAAAGGTGGTGTGAGAAGTCACAAATGTAAGTGTGTGAAGTCACGGAATGGAGGTGTGAAGTCAAAATGGTTGTGTGTGAAGTCAAAGAGTGTAGGTGTGTGAAGTCATCGAATGGAGGTGTCTGAAGTCACAGAATGGAGGTGTGTGAATTCACAGAATGGAAGTGTGTGAAGTCATAGAATGGAGGTGTGTGATGTCACAGAATGGAGGTGTGTGAAGTCATACAATGGAATTGTGTGAAGTCATAGAATGGAGGTGTGTGAAGTCACAGAATGGAGGTGTGTGACATCACAGAATGGAGGAGTGTGAACTCACAATGGAGGTGTGTAAAGTCACAGAATGGAGGTGTGTGAAGTCATAGAATGGAAGTGTGTGAAGTCATAGAATGAAGGTGTGTGGAGTCACAGAATGGAGGGTATGAGGTCATAGAATGGAGGTATGTGAAGTCACAGAATTGAGGTGTTTGAAGTCATATATTGGAGGTGTGTGAAGTCAAAATGGATGTGTAAAGTCATAGAATGGAGTTGTGTGAAATCATAGAATGAGGGTGTGTGAGGTCATAGAATGGAGGTGTGTGAAGTCACAGAATTGAGGTGTGTGAAGTCATAAAATGGAGGTGGGTGAAGTCATAGAAAGGAGGTGTGGGAAGTCATAGAATGGAGGAGTGTGAAGTCATAGAGTGGAGGTGAGTGAAGTCATATATTCGAGGTCTGTGAAGTCATAGAATGGAGGTGTGTGAAGTCAGAATGGAGGTGTGTGAAGTCATAGAATGGAGGTTTGTGAACTCATAGAATGGAGGTGTGTGATGTCACAATGGAAGTGTGTGAAGTCATAGAATGGAGGTGTGTGAAGTCACAGAATGGAGGTGTGAGAAGTCAAAATGGAGGTGTGTGACGTCATAAAATGGAGGTGTGTGATGTCATAGAATGGAGGTGTGTGAAATCATAGAATGGAGGTTTGTTAAGTCACAGAATGGATGTGTGTGAACTCAGAATGGAGGTGTGTGAAGTCACAGAATGGAGGTGTGTGAGGTCATAGCATGGAGGTATGTGAAATCATAGAATGGAAGTGTGTGAAGTCATAGAATGGAGGTGTGTGAAATCACAGAATTGAGGTGTTTGAAGTCATATATTAGAGGTATGTGAAGTCAAAATGGATGTTTGAAGTCATAGAATGGAGGTCTGTGAAATCATAGAATGAGGGTCTGTGAGGTCATAGAATGGAGGTGTGTGAAGTCACAGAACGGAGGTGTGTGAAGTTATAAAATGGAGGTGTGTGAAGTCATAAAATGGAAGTGTGTGAAGTCACAAATGGAGGTGTGTGAAGTCACAGAATGGAGGTGTGTGAAGTCACAGAATGGAGGTGTGTGAACTCAGAATGGAGGTTTGTGAAGTCATAGAATGGAGGTGTGTGAAGTCATAGAATGGAAGCGTGTGAAGTCATAGAATGGAGGTGTGTGAAGTCAGAATGGAGATGTGTGACGTCACAGAATGGAGTTGTGTCAACTCAGAATGGAGGTGTGTGAAGTCACAGAATGGAGGTTTGTGAAGTCATAGAATGGAGGTGTGTGAAGTCATAGAATGGATGTTTCTGAAGGAAAAATGAAGGTGTGTGAAGTCAAATAATGGAGGTGTGTGAAGTCAGAGAATGGAGGTGTGTGAAGTCAGAATGGAGGTGGGTAGGCATAGATTGGAGGTGGGTGACGTCAAAGAAAGGAGGTGGGGTAAGTCATAGAATGGAGGAGTGTGAAGTCATAGAGTGCAGGTGAGTGAAGTCACAGATTCGAGGTCTGTGAAGTCATAGAATAGAGGTGTGTGATGTCAGAATGGAGGTGTGCGAAGTCATAGAATAGAGGTGTGTGATGTCAGAATGGAGGTGTGTGAAGTCATAGATGGAGTTGTGTGAAGTCGTAGTATGGAGGTGTGTGAAACCATAGGATGGAGTTTTGTGAAGTCACAGAATGGAGCTGTGTGAATTCAGAATGGAGGTGTGTGAAGTAATAGAATGGAGGTGTGTTTAGTCAGAATGGAGGTGTGTGAACTCATAGAATGGACGTGTGTGACGTCACAATGGAAGTGTGTGAAGTCATAGAATGGAGGTGTGTGAAGTCACAGAATGGAGGTGTGTGAAGTCATAGAATGGAAGTGTGTGAAGTCATAGAATTGAGGTGTGTGAAGTTATAGAATGTATGTTTGTAAAGTAAGAATGGAGGTGTGTCAAGTCATAGAATGGAGCCGTGTGAAGTCAGAATGGAGGTGTGTGAAGTCACAGAATGGAGGTGTGTGAAGTCACAGAATGGAGGTGTGTGAAGTCACAGAATGGAAGTGTGTGAAGTCATAGAATTGAGGTGTGTGAAGTCAGAAAGGAAGTGTGTGAAGTCACCGAATGCAGGTGTGTGAACTCCGAATGGAGGTGTGTGAAGTCACAGAATGGAGGTTTGCGAAGTCATAGAATGGAGCTGTGTGAAGTCAGAATGGAGGTGTGTGAAGTCAAACAATGGTGGTGTGTGAAGTCACAGAATGGAGGTGTGTGAAGTCACAGAATGGAAGTGTGTAAAGTCAAAACGGAGGTTTGTAAACTCAAGGAATGGAGGTGTGTGAAGTCACAGAATGGAGGTGTGTGAAATCAAAATGGTGGTGTGTGAAGTCACAAATGGAGGTGTGTGAAGTCAGAGATTGTAGGTGTGTGAAGTCAAAATGGAGGTGTGTGAAGTCAAAGAATGGAGGTGTGTGAACTCATAGAATGGAGGTGTGTGAAGTCATGGAATGGAGGTTTGTAAAGTAAAATATTGGAAGTGTGGGAAGTTACAGAAAGAAGATGTGTGAAGTCATAGAATGGAGGTGTGTGCAGTCAGAATGCAGGTGTGGGAAGTCATAGAATGGAGGTGTGTGAAGTCATAGAATGGAAGTGTGTGAAGTCATAGAAAGGAAGTGTGTGAAGTCACAGAATGGAGGTGTGTGATGTCACAGAATGGAGGTGTGTGATGTCATAGAATGGAATTGTGTGAAGTCATAGAATGGAGGTGTGTGAAGTCATAGAATGGAGGTGTGTGAAGTCATAGAATGGAAGTGTGTGAAGTCATAGAATGGAGGTGTGTGATGTCACAGAATGGAGTTGTGTGATGTCATAGAATGGAATTGTGTGAAGTCATAGAATGGAGGTGTGTGAAGTCACAGAATGGAAGTGTGTGACATCACAGAATGGAGGAGTGTGAACTCACAATGGAGGTGTGTAAAGTCACAGAATGGAGGTGTGTGAAGTCATAGAATGGAGGTTTGTGAATTCACAGAATGGAGGTGTGTGAACTCAGAATGGAGGTGTGTGAAGTCAAAGAATGGAGGTGTGTGAAATCAAAATGGTGGTGTGTGAAGTCACAAATGGAGGTGTGTGAAGTCACAGAATGTAGGTGTGTGAAGTCAAAATGGAGGTGTGTGAAGTCAAAGAATGGAGGTGTGTGAACTCATAGAATGGAGGTGTGTGAAGTCATGGAATGGAGGTTTGTGAAGTCAAATATTGGAAGTGTGGGAAGTTACAGAAAGAAGATGTGTAGTCATAGAATGGAGGTGTGTGAAGTCAGAATGGAGGTGTGCGAAGTCATAGAATGGAGGTTTGTGAACTCATAGAATGGAGCTGTGTGATGTCACAATGGAAGTGTGTGAAGTCATAGAATGGAGGTGTGTGAAGTCACAGAATGGAGGTGTGAGAAGTCAAAATGGAGGTGTGTGACGTCATAAAATTGAGGTGTGTGAAGTCATAGGATGGAGGTGTGTGAAATCATAGAATGGAGGTTTGTGAATTCACAGAATGGAGTTGTGTGATGTCATAGAATGGAATTGTGTGAAGTCATAGAATGGAGGTGTGTGAAGTCATGGAATGGAGGTTTGTGAAGTCAAATATTGGAAGTGTGGGAAGTTACAGAAAGAAGATGTGTAGTCATAGAATGGAGGTGTGTGAAGTCAGAATGGAGGTGTGTGAAGTCATAGAATGGAGGTTTGTGAACTCATAGAATGGAGCTGTGTGATGTCACAATGGAAGTGTGTGAAGTCATAGAATGGAGGTGTGTGAAGTCACAGAATGGAGGTGTGAGAAGTCAAAATGGAGGTGTGTGACGTCATAAAATTGAGGTGTGTGAAGTCATAGAATGGAAGTGTGTGAAGTCATAGAATGGAGGTGTGTGATGTCACAGAATGGAGTTGTGTGATGTCATAGAATGGAATTGTGTGAAGTCATAGAATGGAGGTGTGTGAAGTCACAGAATGGAAGTGTGTGACATCACAGAATGGAGGAGTGTGAACTCACAATGGAGGTGTGTAAAGTCACAGAATGGAGGTGTGTGAAGTCATAGAATGGAGGTTTGTGAATTCACAGAATGGAGGTGTGTGAACTCAGAATGGAGGCGTGTGAAGTCAAAGAATGGAGGTGTGTGAAATCAAAATGGTGGTGTGTGAAGTCACAAATGGAGGTGTGTGAAGTCACAGAATGTAGGTGTGTGAAGTCAAAATGGAGGTGTGTGAAGTCAAAGAATGGAGGTGTGTGAACTCATAGAATGGAGGTGTGTGAAGTCATGGAATGGAGGTTTGTGAAGTCAAATATTGGAAGTGTGGGAAGTTACAGAAAGAAGATGTGTAGTCATAGAATGGAGGTGTGTGAAGTCAGAATGGAGGTGTGTGAAGTCATAGAATGGAGGTTTGTGAACTCATAGAATGGAGCTGTGTGACGTCACAATGGAAGTGTGTGAAGTCATAGAATGGAGGTGTGTGAAGTCACAGAATGGAGGTGTGAGAAGTCAAAATGGAGGTGTGTGACGTCATAAAATTGAGGTGTGTGAAGTCATAGGATGGAGGTGTGTGAAATCATAGAATGGAGGTTTGTGAATTCACAGAATGGAGGTGTGTGAACTCAGAATGGAGGTGTGTGAAGTCACAGAATGGAGGTGCGTGAAATCAAAATGGTGGTGTGTGAAGTCACAAATGGAGGTGTGTGAAGTCACAGAATGTAGGTGTGTGAAGTCAAAATGGAGGTGTGTGAAGTCAAAGAATGGAGGTGTGTGAACTCATAGAATGGAGGTGTGTGAAGTCATGGAATGGAGGTTTGTGAAGTCAAATATTGGAAGTGTGGGAAGTTACAGAAAGAAGATGTGTGAAGTCATAGAATGGAGGTGTGTTAAGTCAGAATGCAGGTGTGGGAAGTCAAAGAATGGAGGTGTGTGAAGTCAAACAATGGTGGTGTGTGAAGTCACAGAATGGAGGTGTGTGAAGTCACAGAATGGAAGTGTGTGAAGTCAAAACGGAGGTTTGGAAACTCAAAGAATGGAGGTGTGTGAAGTCACAGAATGGAGGTGTGTGAAATCAAAATGGTGGTGTGTGAAGTCACAAATGGAGGTGTGTGAAGTCACAGAATGTAGGTGTGTGAAGTCAAAATGGAGGTGTGTGAAGTCAAAGAATGGAGGTGTGTGAACTCATAGAATGGAGGTGTGTGAAGTCATGGAATGGAGGTTGGTGAAGTCAAATATTGGAAGTGTGGGAAGTTACAGAAAGAAGATGTGTGAAGTCATAGAATGGAGGTGTGTGCAGTCAGAATGCAGGTGTGGGAAGTCATAGAATGGAGGTGTGTGAAGTCATAGAATGGAGGTGTGTGAAGTCATAGAATGGAAGTGTGTGAAGTCATAGAATGGAGGTGTGTGATGTCACAGAATGGAGGTGTGTGATGTCATAGAATGGAATTGTGTGAAGTCATAGAATGGAGGTGTGTGAAGTCATAGAATGGAGGTGTGTGAAGTCATAGAATGGAAGTGTGTGAAGTCATAGAATTGAGGTGTGTGATGTCACAGAATGGAGGTGTGTGATGTCATAGAATGGAATTGTGTGAAGTCATAGAATGGAGGTGTGTGAAGTCACAGAATGGAAGTGTGTGACATCACAGAATGGAGGAGTGTGAACTCACAATGGAGGTGTGTAAAGTCACAGAATGGAGGTGTGTGAAGTCATAGAATGGAAGTGTGTGAAGTCATACAATGTAGGTGTGTGGAGTCACAGAATGGAGGGTATGAGGTCATAGATTGGAGGTGTGTGAAGTCACAGAATTGAGGTGATTGAAGTCATATGTTGGAGGTGTGTGAAGTCAAAATGGATGTGTAAAGTCATAGAATGGAGTTGTGTGAAATCATAGCATGAGGGTGTGTGAGGTCAAAGAATGGAGGTGTGTGAAGTCACAGAATGGAGTTGTGTGAAGTCATAAAATGGAGGTGGGTGAAGTCATAGAAAGGAGGTGTGGGAAGTCATAGAATGGAGGAGTGTGAAGTCATAGAGTGGAGGTGAGTGAAGTCATATATTCGAGGTCTGTGAAGTCATAGAATGGAGGTGTGTGAAGTCAGAATGGAGGTGTGTGAAGTCATAGAATGGAGGTTTGTGAACTCATAGAATGGAGGTGTGTGATGTCACAATGGAAGTGTGTGAAGTCATAGAATGGAGGTGTGTGAAGTCACAGAATGGAGGTGTGAGAAGTCAAAATGGAGGTGTGTGACGTCATAAAATGGAGGTGTGTGAAGTCATAGAATGGAGGTGTGTGAAATCATAGAATGTAGGTTTGTGAAGTCACAGAATGGAGGTGTGTGAAGTCATAGAATGGACGTGTGTGAAGTCACAGAATGGAGGTGTGTGAAGTCATAGCATGGAGGTATGTGAAGTCATAGAATGGAGGTGTGTGAAGTCATAGAACGGAGGTGTGTGAAGTCACAGAATGGAGGTGTGTGAAGTCATAGAATGGAGGTGTGTGAAGTCATAGAACGGAGTTGTGTGACGTCATAAAATGGAGGTGTGTGAAGTCACATAATGGAGGTGTGTGAAGTCAGAATGGAGGTGTGAAGTCATAGAAAGGAGGTGGGGGAAGTCATAGAATGGAGGAGTGTGAAGTCATAGATTGGAGGTGAGTGAAGTCACAGATTCGAGGTCTGTGAAGTCATAGAATGGAGGGGTGTGAAGTCGAATGAACCTGTGTGAAGTCATAGAATATAGGTGTGTGAACTCATAGAATGGCGGTGTGAGACGTCCCAATGGAAGTGTGTGAAGTCAAAGAATGGACGTGTGTGACGTCACAGAATGGAAGTGTGTGAAGTCAAAATGGAGGTGTGTGACGTCCTAAAATGGAGGAGTGAGAAGTCATAGAATGGAGGTTTGTGAAATTATACAATAGAGGTATGTGAAGTCACAGAATGGAGGTGTGTGAACTCAGAATGGAGGTGTGTGAAGGCACAGAATGGAGGTGAGTGAAGTCATCGTATGAAGGTATGTGAAATCATAGAATGGAAGTGTGTGAAGTCATAGAATGGAGGTGTGTAAAGTCATAGATTGGAGGTGTGTGAAATCATAGAATGGAGGTTTTTGAAGTCACAGAATGGAGGTGTGTGAAGTCACAAAATGGAGGTTTGTGAAGTCATAGAATGGAGGTAGGTGAGGTCACAGAATGGAGGTGTGTGAAGTCATAGAATGGAGGTGTGTGAAGTCACAGAATGGAGGTGTGTGAAGTGACAGAATGGAGGTGTGTGAACTCAGAATGGAGATGTGTGAAGTCACAGAGTGGAGTTGTGTGAAGTCATAGAATTGAGGTGTGTGAAATCACAGAATGGAGGTGTGTGAATTCATACAATGGAGGTGTGACATCTCAGAATGGAGGTGTGTGAAATCGCAGAATGGAGGTGTGTGAGGTCACAGAATGGAGGTGTGTGAACTCACAATGCAGGTGTGTGAAGTCATGGAATGGCGGTGTGTGAAGTCATAGAATGGAAGTGTGTGAAGTCATAGATGGAGGTGTGTGAAGTCACAGAAGCGAGGTGTGTGGAGTCACAGAATGGAGGTGTGTGAATTCAAAATGGAGGTGTGTGACGTCATCAAATGTAGGTGTGTGAAGTCATAGTTTGGAGGTGTGTGAAATCATAGAATGGAGGTTTTTGAAGTCACAGAATGGAGGTGTGTGAAGTCACAGAATGCAGGTGTGTGAAGTCAAAGAATGGAGGTGTGTGAAGTCATAGAATGGAGGTGTGTGAAGTCATAGAATGTATGTTTGTGACGTAAGAATGAAGGTGTGTTAAGTCATAGAATGGAGGTGTGTGAAGTCGGAGAATGGAGGTGTGTGAAGTCACAGAATGGAGCTGTGTGAAGTCACAGAATGGAGGTGTGTGAAGTCACAGAATGCAGGTGTGTGAAGTCAAAGAATGGAGGTGTGTGAAGTCATAGAATGGAGGTGTGTGAAGTCATAGAATGTATGTTTGTGACGTAAGAATGAAGGTGTGTGAAGTCATAGAATGGAGGTGTGTGAAGTCACAGAATGGAGGTGTGTGAAGTCATAGAATGGAGGTGTGTGAATACATAGAATGGAGGTGTGTGAAGTCATATAATGGAGGTGTGTGAAGTCACAGAATGGATGTGTGTGAAGTCAGAATGGAGGTGTGCAGTCATAGAATGGAGGTGGGTGAAGTCATAGAATGGAGTTGTGTGAAATCATAGAATGGAGGTGTGTGAAGTCACAGAATGGAGGTGTGGGAAGTCACAGTATGGAGGTGTGTGACGTCACAGAATGGAGGTGTGTGAAGTCAGAATGGAGGTGTGTAAAGTCACAGAATGGAGGTGTGTGAAGTCACAAAATTGAGGTGTTTGAAGTCATATATTGGAGGTGTGTGAAGTCAAAATGGGTGTGTGAAGTCATAGAATGGAGGTGTGTGAAATCACAGAATGAGGGTGTGTGAGGTCAAAGAATGGAGGTGTGTGAAGTCACAGAATGGAGGTGTGTGAAGTCGTAAAATGGAGGTGGCTGAAGTCATAGAAAGAGATGTGGGAAGTCATAGAATGGAGGATTGTGAAGTCAGAATGGAGGTGTGTGAAGTCATAGAATGGAGGTGTGTGAACTCATAGAATGGAGGTGTGTGATGTCACAAAGGATGTGTGTGAAGTCATAGAATGGAGGTGTGTGAAGTCAGAGAATGGAGGTGTGAGAAGTCAAAATGGAGGTGTGTGACGTCATAGAATGGAGGTGTGTGAACTCATAGAATGGAGGTGTGTGATGTCACAAAGGATGTGTGTGAAGTCATAGATTGGAGGTGTGTGAAGTCATAGAATGGATGTTTTTGAATTAAGAATGAAGGTGTGTGAAGTCATAGAATGGAGGTGTGTGAAGACAAAATTGTGGTGTGTGAACTCATAGAATGGATGTTTCTGAACTAATAGAATGGAGTTGTGTGAAGTCGTGGAATGGAGGTGTGTGAAGTCAAAGAATGGAGGTGTGTGAAGTCAAACAATGGTGGTGTGTGAAGTCACAGAATGGAGGTGTGTGAAGTCCCAGAATGGAAGTGTGTGAAGTCAAAACGGAGGTGTGTGAAGTCAAAGAATGGAGGTGTGTGAAGTCACAGAATGGAGGTGTGTGAAATCAAAATGGTGGTGTGTGAAGTCACAAATGGAGGTGTGTAAAGTCATAGAATGGAGGTGTGTGAAGTCACAGAATGAAGGTGTGTGAAGTCATAGAATGGAGGTGTGTGAAGACACAGAAGGGAGGTGTGTGAAGTCACATAATGGAGGTGTGTGAAGTCAAAATGGAGGTGTGTGACGTCATAAACTGGAGGTGTGTGAAGTCATATAATGGAGGTGTGTGAAATTATAGAATGGAGGTTGGTGAAGTCACAGAATGGAGGTTTTTGAAGTCATAGAATTGAGGTGCGTGAAGTCAGATGGAGGTGTGTGTAGTCAATGAATGTAGGTGTGTGAACTCAGAATGGAGGTGTGTGAAGTCACAGAATGGAGGTTTTTGAAGTCATAGAATGGAGGTGTGTGAAGTCATAGAATGGATGTTTCTGAATTAATAATGAAGGTGTGTGAAGTCATAGAATGGAGGTGTGTGAAGACAAAATTGTGGTGTGTGAACTCATAGAAGGCATGTTTCTGAACTCATAGAATGGAGTTGTGTGAAGTCGTGGAATGGAGGTGTGTGAAGTCAAAGAATGGAGGTGTGTGAAGTCAAACAATGGTGGTGTGGGAAGTGTCAGAATGGAGGTGTGTGAAGTCGCAGAATGGATGTGTGTGAAGACAAAACGGAGGTGTGTGAAGTCAAAGAATGGAGGTGTGTGAAGTCACAGAATGGAGGTGTGTGAACTCAGAATGGAGGTGTGTGAAGTCACAGAATGGAGGTGTGAGAAGTTACAGCATGGAGGTATGTGAAATCATAGAATGGAAGTGTGTGAAGTCATAGAATGGAGGTGTGTGAAGTCACAGAATGAAGGTGTGTGAAGTCATAGAATGGAGGTCTGTGAAGACATTGAAGGGAGGTGTGTGAAGTCACAGAATGGAGGTGTGTGAACTCAGAATGGAGGTGTACGAAGTCACAGAATGGAGGTGTGTGAAGTCATAGAATTGAGGTGTGTGAAGTCATAGAATGGAGTTGTGTGAAATCACAGAATGGAGATGTGTGAAGTCATAGAATTGAGGTGTGTGAAGTCATAGAACGGAGGTGTGTGAAGTCACAGAATGGAGGTGTGTGAAGTCACGGAATGGAGGTGTGTGAAGTCACAGAATGGAGGTGTTTGAACTCAGAATGGAGGTGTGTGAAGTCACAGAATGGAGGTGTGTGAAGTCCTAGAATGGAAGTGTGTGAAGTCATAGAATGGAGGTGTGTGAAGTAAGAATGGAGATGTGTGAAGTCACAGAACAGAGGTGTGTGAAGTCCTAGAATGGAAGTGTGTGAAGTCATACAATGGAGGTGTGTGAAGTAAGAATGGAGGTGTGTGAAGTCACGGAATGGAGGTGTGTGAAATCACAGAATGGAGGTGTGTGAACTCAGAATGGAGGTGTGAGAAGTCAGAGAATGGAGGTGTGTGAAGTCATAGAATGGAGGTGTGTGAAGCCATAGAATGGAGGTGTGTGAAGTCACAGAATGGAGGTATCTGAATTCAGAATGGAGGTGTGAAGTCATAGAATAGAGGTGGGTGAAGTCATAGAAAGGAGGTGTGGGAAGTCATAGAATGGAGCAGTGTGAAGTCAAAGATTCGAGGTCTGTGAAACCTTAGAATGGAGGTGTGTGAAGTCAGAATGGAGGTGTGTGAAGTCATAAAATGGAGGTTTGTGAACTCGTAGAATGGAGGTGTGTGACGTCACAATGGAAGCGTGTGAAGTTACAGAATGGAGGTGTGTGAAGTCATAGAATGGAAGTGTGTGAAGTCACAGAATGGAGGTGAGTGAAGTCACAGAATGGAGGAGTGTGAAGACAGAATACAGGTCTGTGAGGTTAGAATGGAGGTGTGTGAACTCATAGAATGGAGGTGTGTGAATTCACAATGGAGGTGTGTAAAGACATAGAATGGAGGTGTGTGAAGTCACAGAATGGAGGTGTGTGAAGTCGTAGAATGGAAGTGTGTGAAGTCAGAGAATGGATGTTTGTGAAGTAAGAATGAAGGTGTGTGAAGTCATAGAATGGAAGTGTGTGAAGTCACAGAATGGAGGTGTGTGAAGTCACAGAATGGAGGTGTGTGAAGTCACAGAATGGAGGTCTGTGAACCCAGAATGGAGGTGTGTGCATTCATAGAAGGGAGGTTTGTGAAGTCATAGAATGGATATATCTGAAGTAAGAATGAAGGTGTGTGAAGTCATAGAATGGAGGTATGTGAAGTCAAAATGGAGGTGTGTGAAGTCAAACAATGGAGGTGTGTGAAGTCACAGAATGGAGGTGTGTGAAGTCACAGAATGGAAGTGTGTGAAGTCAAAATGGAGGTGTGTGAAGTCAGAGAATGGAGGTGTGTGAAGTCAAAGAATGGACGTGTGTGAAGTCAAAATTGTGGTGTGTGAAATCAAAAATGCAGGTGTGTGAAGTCACAGAAAAGAGGTGTGTGAAGTCAAAATGGAGGTGTGTGAAGTCAAAGAATGGATGTGTGTGAAGTCATAGAATGGAGGTGTATGAAGTCATGGAATGTAGGTTTGTGAAGTCAAATATTGGAAGCGTGTGAAGTTACAGAATTGAGGTGTGTGAAGTCAGAGAATGGAGGTGTGTGAAGTCAGAATGCAGGTGTGTGAAGTCATAGAATGGAGGTGTGTGAAATCATAGAATGGAGGTGTGTGAAGTCATAGATTGGAAGCGTGTGAAATCATAGAATGGAGGTGCCTGAAGTCATAGATTGAAGGTGTGGGGAGGTCATAGAATGGAGGTGTGTGAAGTCATAGAATGGAGGTCTGTGAAGTCATAGATTGGATGTTGCTGAAGTAAGAATAAAGGTGTGTGAACTCATAGAATGGAGGTATGTGAACTCATAGAATGGAGGTGTGTGAATTCATGGAACGGAGGTGTGTGATGTTAAAGAATGGAGGTGTATGATGTCAAACAATGGAAGTGTGTGAAGTCATAGAATTGAGGTTTGTGAAGTCTTAGAATGGAGGTGTGTGAAGTCATAGAATGGAGGTGTGTGAAGTCACAGAAGGGAGGTGTGTGAAGTCACAGAATGGAGGTGTGTAAAGTCACAGAGTGCAGGTGTGTGAAGGCACAGAATGGAGGGGTGTGAAGTCAAAGAATGGAGGTATGTGAAGTTACAGAATGGAGGGGTGTGAAGTCAGAATAGAGGTGTACGAAGTCATAGAATGGAAGTGTGTGAAGTCAGAATGGAGCTGTGTGAACTCATAGAATGGAGGTGTGTGAAGTCACAATGGAGATGTGTCAATTCATAGAATGGTGGTTTTTGAAGTCACAGAATGGATGTGTGGGAAGTCATAGAAAGGAGGTGTATGAAGTCAGATTGGAGGTATGTGAAGTCAAAGAATGGAGGTGTGTGAAGTCATAGAATGGAGGTGTGTGAAGTCATAGAATGGAGGTTTCTGAAGTAAGAATGGAGGTATGTGAAGTCATAGAATTGAGGTGTGTGAAGTCAAAATGGAGGTGTGTGAACTCATAGAATGGAGGTGTGTGAAGTCACAGAATGGAGGTGTGTGAAGTCAGAATGGAGGTGTGAAGTCAGAGAATGGGGGTGGGTGAAGTCATAGAAAGTAGGTGAGGGAAGTCATAGAATGGAGAAGTGTGAAGTCATAGAGTGGAGGTGAGTGAAGTCACAGATTCGAAGTCTGTGAAGTCATAGAATGGAGGTTTGTGAAGTCAAAATGGAGGTGTGTGAACTCATAGAATGGAGGTGTGTGAAGTCACAATGGAGGTGTGTGAAGTCATAGAATGGAGGTGTTTGCAGTCACAGAATGGAGGTGTGTGAAGTCATAGAATGGAGGTGTGTGAAGTCACAGAATGGAGGTGTGTGAAGTCATAGAATGGAGGTGTGTGAAGTCACAGAATGGAGGTGTTTGAAGTCATAGAATTGAGGTGTGTGAAGTCATAGAATGGAGGTCTCTGAAGTCGCAGAATGGAGGTGTGTGAAGTCACGGAATGGAGGTGTGTGAAGGCACAGAATGGAGGTGTGTGAACTCAGAATGGAGGTGTGTGAAGTCACAGAATGGAGGTGTGTGAAGTCCTAGAATGGAAGTGTGTGAAGTCATAGAATAGAGGTGTGTGAAGTAAGAATGGAAGTGTGTGAAGTCACAGAATGGAGGTGTGTGAAGTCCTAGAATGGAAGTGTGTGAAGTCATAGAATGGAGGTGTGTGAAGTAAGAATGGAGGTGTGTGAAGTCACGGAATGGAGGTGTGTGAAGTCAGAATAGAGGTGTGTGAATTCACAGAATGGAGGTTTGTGAAGTCATAGAACGGAGTTGTGTGAGGTCATAGAATGGATGTTTCTGAAGTAAGAATGAAGGTGTGTGAAGTCATAGAATGGAGGTGTGTGAAGTCATAGAATGGAGGTGTGTGAACTCACAATGGAGTTGTGTGAACTCAGAATGGAGGTGTGAGAAGTCACAGAATGGAGGTGTGTGAAGTCATAGAATAGAAGTGTGTGAAGTCATAGAATGGAGGTTGGTGAAGTAAGAATGGAGGTGTGGTAAGTCAAAGAATGGAGTCGTGTGAACTCAGAATAGAGGTGTGTGAATTCACAGAATGGAGGTTTGTGAAGTCATAGAACGGAGTTGTGTGAGGTCATAGAATGGATGTTTCTGAAGTAAGAATGAAGGTGTGTGAAGTCATAGAATGGAGGTGTGTGAAGTCATAGAATGGAGGTGTGTGAACTCACAATGGAGTTGTGTGAAGTCAAAGAATGGTGGTGTGTGAAGTCAAAGAATGGAAGTGTGTGAAGTCATAGAATGGAGCTATGTGAAGTCAGAATGGATGTGTGTGAAGTCATAGAATGGAGGTGTTTGCAATCAAAATGGTGGTATGTGAACTCATAGAATGGATGTGTATGAAGTCAAAATGGATGTGTGTGAAGTCACAGAATGGAGGTTTGTGAAGTCAAAGAATGGAAGTGTGTGAAGTCAAAATGGAGGTGTGTGAAGTCACAGAATGGAGGTTTGTGAAGTCACAGAATGGAGGTTTGTGATGTCAAAATGGTGGTGTGTAAAGTCACAAATGGAGGTGTGTGAAGTCACAGAATGGAGGTTTGTGAAGTCACAGAATGGAGGTTTGTGAAGTCAAAATGGTGGTGTGTAAAGTCACAAATGGAGGTGTGTGAAGTCACAGAATGTAGGTGTGTGAACTCAAAATGGAGGTTTGTGAAGTGAAAGAATGGAGGTGTGTGAAGTCATAGAATGAAGGTGTGTGAAGTCACAGAATGAAGGTGTGTTAAGTCACAGAACGGAGGTGTGTGAACTCAGAATGGAAGTGTGTGAATTCCCAGAATGGACGTGTGGGAAGTTGTAGAATGGAGTTGTGTGAAGTCACAGAATGGAGATGTGTGAATTCATAGAATCGAGGTGTGTGAAGTCATAGAATGGAGGTGTGTGAAGTCACAGAATGGAGGTGTGTGAAGTCACAGAATGGAGGTGTGTGAACTCACAATGGAGGTGTGTGAAGTCACAGAATGGAGGTGTGTGAAGTCACAGAATGGAGGTGTGTGAAGTCAGAATGGAGTTGAATGAAGTCATAGAATGGAGGTATGTGATGTCAGAATGGAGGTGTGTGAAGTCATAGAATGGAGGTGTGTGAAGTCAGAATGGAGGGGTGTGAAGTCAAAGAATGGAGGTATGTGAAGTCACAGAATGGAGGGGTGTGAAGTCAGAATAGAGGTGTACGAAGTCATAGAATGGAGGTGTGTGAAGTCAGAATGGAGCTGTGTGAACTCATAGAATGGAGGTGTGTGAAGTCACAATGGAGATGTGTGAATTCATAGAATGGTGGTTTTTGAAGTCACAGAATGGATGTGTGTGAAGTCATAGAATGGAGGTGTATGAAGTCAGATTGGAGGTATGTGAAGTCAAAGAATGGAGGTGTGTCAACTCAGAAATGAGGTATGTGAAGTCATAGCATGGAGGTGTGTGAAGTCATAGAATGGAGGTGTGTGAAGTCACAGAATGGAGCTGTGTGAAGTCAGAATGGAGGAGTGTGAAGTCATAGAATGGAAGTGTGTGAAGTCAGAATGGAGCTGTGTGACCTCATAGAATTGACGTGTGTGAAGTCAAAATGGAGGTGTGTGAAGACATAGAATGGAGGTGTGTGAAGTCACAGAATGGAGGTTTGTGAAGTCATAGAATGGAAGTGTGTGAAGTGATAGAATGGATGTTTGTTAAGTAAGAATGAAGGTGTGCGAAGTCATAGAATGGAAGTGTGTGAAGTCACAGAATGAAGGTGTGTGAAGTCACAAAATGGGGGTGTGTTAAGTCACAGAATGGAGGTGTGTGAAGTCAGAGAATGGAGGTGTGTGAACTCAGAATGGAGGTGTGTGAAGTCACAGAACGGAGATTTGTGAAGTCATAGAATGGAGGTGCGTGAAGTCAGAGAATGGATGTTTCTGAAGTAAGAATGAAGGTGTGTGAAGTCATAGAATGGAGGTGTGTGAAGTCAAAATGGAGGTGTGTGAACTCATAGAATGGAGGTGTGTGAACTCATAGAATGGAGGTGTGTGAAGTCATGGAATGGAGGTGTGTGAAGTCAAAGAATGGAGGTGGGTGAAGTCAAACAATAAAGGTGTGTGAATTCACAGAATGGAGGTGTTTGAAATCACAGAATGCAGGTTTGTGAAGTCAAAAAGGTGGTGTGTAGAGTCACAAATGGAGGTTTGTGAACTCATAGAATGGAGATGTGTGAAGTCTAAGAATGGAGGTGTGTGAAGTCATGGAATGGAGGTGTGTGAAGTCAGAATGGAGTTGAATGAAGTCATAGAATGGAGGTGTGTGAAGTCACAGAATGGAGGTGTATGAAGTCATAGAATGGAGCTGTGTGAAGTCAGATGGGAGGTGTGTGAAGTCACAGAATGGAGGTGTGTGAACTCAGAATGGAGGTGTGTGAAGTCACAGAGTGGAGGTGTGTGAAGTCATAGAATGGAGGTATGTGAAGTCATAGAATGGAAGTGTGTGAAGTCATAATGTAGGTGTGTGAAGTCACAGAATTGAGGTGTGTGAAGTCACAGAATGGAGGTGTGTGAAGTCATAGATTGGAGGTGTGTGAAGTCATAGAATGGAGGTGCGTGAATTCATAGAATGGATGTTTGTGAAGTAAGAATGAAGGTGTGTTAAGTCATAGAATGGAGGTGTGTGAAGTCATAGAATGGAGGTGTGTGAAGTCAGAATGGAGTTGAATGAAGTCATAGAATGGAGGTGTGTGATGTCAGAATGGAGGTGTGTGAAGTCATAGAATGGAGGTGTGTGAAGTCAGAATGGAGGGGTGTGAAGTCAAAGAATGGATGTATGTGAAGTCACAGAATGGAGGGGTGTGAAGTCAGAATAGAGGTGTACGAAGTCATAGAATGGAGGTGTGTGAAGTCAGAATGGAGCTGTGTGAACTCATAGAATGGAGGTGTGTGAAGTCACAATGGAGATGTGTGAATTCATAGAATGGTGGTTTTTGAAGAATGGAGGTGTGTCAACTCAGAAATGAGGTATGTGAAGTCATAGAATGGAGGTGTGTGTAGTCATAGAATGGAGGTGTGTGAAGTCACAGAATGGAGCTGTGTGAAATCAGAATGGAGGAGTGTGAAGTCATTGAATGGAAGTGTGTGAAGTCAGAATGGAGCTGTGTGAACTCATAGAATGGACGTGTGTGAAGTCAAAAAGGAGGTATGTGAAGACATAGAATGGAGGTGTGTGAAGTCACAGAATGGAGGTGTGTGAAGTCATAGAATGGAAGTGTGTGAAGTCATAGAATGGATGTTTGTGAAGTAAGAATGAAGGTGTGTGAAGTCACAGAATGGAAGTGTGTGAAGTCACAGAATGGAGGTGTGTGAAGTCACAGAATGGAGGTGTGTTAAGTCACAGAATGGAGGTGTGTGAAGTCAGAGAATGGAGGTGTGTGAACTCAGAATGGAGGTGTGTGAAGTCACAAAACGGAGATTTGTGAAGTCATAGAATGGAGGTGCGTGAAGTCAGAGAATGGATGTTTCTGAAGTAAGAATGAAGGTGTGTGAACTCATAGAATGGAGGTGTGTGAAGTCAAAATGGAGATGTGTGAACTCATAGAATGGAGGTGTGTGAACTCATAGAATGGAGGTGTGTGAAGTCATGGAATGGAGGTGTGTGAAGTCAAAGAATGGAGGCGTGTGAAGTCAAACAATAAAGGTGTGTGAAGTCACAGAATGGAGGTGTGTGAAATCACACAATGCAGGTTTGTGAAGTCAAAAAGGTGGTGTGTAGAGTCACAAATGGAGGTTTCTGAACTCATAGAATGGAGCTGTGTGAAGTCTAAGAATGGAGGTGTGTGAAGTCATGGAATGGAGGTGTGCGAAGTCATGGAATGGAGGTGTGTGAAGTCAGATTGGAGGTGTGTGAAGTCACAGAATGGAGGTGTGTGAACTCAGAATGGAGGTGTGTGAAGTCACAGAATGCTGGTGTGTGAAGTCATAGAATGGAGGTGTGTGAAGTCAGAATGGAGTTGAATGAAGTCATAGAATGGAGGTGTGTGATGTCAGAATGGAGGTGTGTGAAGTCATAGAATGGAGGTGTGTGAAGTCAGTATGGAGGTGTGTGAACTCATAGAATGGAGGTGTGTGAAGTCACAGTGGAGGGGTGTGAAGTCATAGAATGAAGGTGTGTGAAGTCACAGAATGGAGGTGTATGAAGTCATAGAATGGAGCTGTGTGAAGTCAGATGGGAGGTGTGTGAAGTCACAGAATGGAGGTGTGTGAACTCAGAATGGAGGTGTGTGAAGTCACAGAATGGAGGTGTGTGAAGTCATAGAATGGAGGTATGTGAAGTCAGAGAATGGAGGTGTGTGAAGTCATAATGTAGGTGTGTGAAGTCACAGAATTGAGGTGTGTGAAGTCACAGAATGGAGGTGTGTGAAGTCATAGATTGGAGGTGTGTGAAGTCATAGAATGGAGGTGCGTGAAGTAATAGAATGGATGTTTGTGAAGTAAGAATGAAGGTGTGTTAAGTCATAGAATGGAGGTGTGTGAAGTCATAGAATGGAGGTGTGTGAAGTCATAGAATGGAGGTGTTTGCAATCAAAATGGTGGTATGTGAACTCATAGAATGGATGTGTGTGAAGTCAAAATGGAGGTGTGTGAAGTCACAGAATGGAGGTTTGTGAAGTCAAAGAATGGAAGTGTGTGAAGTCAAAATGGAGGTGTGTGAAGTCACAGAATGGAGGTTTGTGAAGTCACAGAATGGAGGTTTGTGAAGTCAAAATGGTGGTGTGTAAATCACAAATGGAGGTGTGTGAAGTCACAGAATGGAGGTTTGTGAAGTCACAGAATGGAGGTTTGTGAAGTCAAAATGGTGGTGTGTAAAGTCACAAATGGAGGTGTGTGAAGTCACAGAATGTAGGTGTGTGAACTCAAAATGGAGGTGTGTGAAGTGAAAGAATGGAGGTGTGTGAAGTCATAGAATGAAGGTTTGTGAAGTCACAGAATGAAGGTGTGTTACGTCACAGAACGGACGTGTGTGAACTCAGAATGGAGGTCTGTGAAGTCCCAGAATGGAGGTGTGGGAAGTCATAGAATGGAGTTTTGTGAAGTCACAGAATGGAGATGTGTGAATTCATAGAATCGAGGTGTGTGAAGTCATAGAATGGAGGTGTGTGAAGTCACAGAATGGAGGTGTGTGAAGTCACAGAATGGAGGTGTGTGAAGTTACAGAATGGAGGTGTGTGAACTCACAATGGAGGTGTGTGAAGTCAAAGAATGGAGGTGTGTGAAGTCATAGAATGCAAGTGTTTGAAGTCATAGAATGAAGGTGTGTGAAGCCAGAATTGAGGTGTGTGAACACACAGAATTGAGGTGTGTGAACTCAGAATGAAGGTGTGTGAAGTCAAAGAATGGAGGTTTGTGAAGTCATAGAATGGAGGTGTATGAAGTCATAGAATGGATGTTTCTGAAGTAGAATGGAGGTGTGTGAAGTCATTGAATGGAGGTGTGTGAAGTCAAAATGGAGGTGTGCGAACTCATAAAATGGAGATGAGTGAAGTCATGGAAAGGAGGTGTGTGAAGTCCAAAAATGGAGGTGTGTGAAGTCAAACAATGTTGGTGTGTGAGGTCAAAATGGAGGTGTGTGAAGTCACAGAATGGAGGTGTGTGAAGTCAAAGATTGGAGGTGTGTGAAGTCATCGAAAGGAGGTGTGTGAAGTCATGGAATGGAGGTGTGTGAAGTCACAGAATGGCGGTGTGTGAAGTGAGAATGGAGTTGTGTGAAGTCATAGAATGTAGGTGTGTGAAGTCACAGAATGGAGGTGTGTGAAGTCACAGAACGGTGGTGTGTGAACTCACAATGGAGGTGTGTGAAATCACAGAATGGAGGTGTGTGAAGTCATACAATGGAGGTGTGTGAAGTCAGAATGGAGTTGAATGAAGTCATAGAATGGAGGTGTGTGATGTCAGAATGGAGGTGTGTGAAGTCATAGAATGGAGGTGTGTGAAGTCAGAATGGAGGTGTGTGACCTCATAGAATGGAGGTGGGTGAAGTCACAGTGGAGGTGTGTGAAGTCATAGAATGGAGGTGTGTGAAGTCACAGAATGGAGGTGTATGAAGTCATGGAATGGAGCTGTGTGAAGTCAGATGGGAGGTGTGTGAAGTCACAGAATGGAGGTGTGTGAACTCAGAATGGAGGTGTGTGAAGTCACAGAATGGAGGTGTGTGAAGTCATAGAATGGAGGTATGTGAAGTCATACAGTGGAGGTGTGTGAAGTCATAATGTAGGTGTGTGAAGTCACAGAATTGAGGTGTGTGAAGTCACAGAATGGAGGTGTGTGAAGTCATAGATTGGAGGTGTGTGAAGGCATAGAATGGAGGTGCGTGAAGTCATAGAATGGATGTTTGTGAAGAAAGAATGAAGGTGTGTTAAGTCATAGAATGGAGGTGTGTGAAGGCACAGAATGGAGGTGTGTGAAGTCATGGAATGGAGCTGTGTGAAGTCAGAATGGAGGTGTGTGAAGTCAGAATGGAGGTGTGTGAAGTCATAGAATGGAGGTGTATGAAGTCATAGAATGGATGTTTCTGAAGTAGAATGGAGGTGTGTGAAGTCATTGAATATAGGTGTGTGAAATCAAAATGGAGGTGTGCGAACTCATAAAATGGAGATGAGTGAAGTCATGGAAAGGAGGTGTGTGAAGTCCAAAAATGGCGGTGTGTGAAGTCAAACAATGGTGGTGTGTGAAGTCACAGAACGGAGGTGTGTGAAGTCAAAGAATGGAAGTGTGTGAGGTCAAAATGGAGGTGTGTGAAGTCTCAGAATGGAGGTGTGGGAAGTGACAGAATGGAGGTGTGTGAAGTCATCGATAGGAGGTGTGTGAAGGCATGGAATGGAGGTGTGTGAAGTCACAGAATGGCGGTGTGTGAAGCCAGAATGGAGGTGTGTGAAGTCATAGAATGGAGTTGTGTGAACTCACAATGGAGTTGTGTGAAGTCAAAGAATGGTGGTGTGTGAAGTCAAAGAATGGAAGTGTGTGAAGTCATAGAATGGAGCTGTGTGAAGTCAGAATGGGGGTGTGTGAAGTCATAGAATGCAGGTGTGTGAACTCACAATGGAGTTTTGTGAAGTCAAAGAATGGTGGTGTGTGAAGTCAAAGAATGGAAGTGTGTGAAGTCATAGAATGGAGGTGTGTGACGTCATAGAATGGACGTGTGTGAAGTCATAGAATGGAGGTGTGTGAAGTCACAGAATTGATGTTTGTGAGGTCAGAATGGAGGTGTGGGAAGTCAAAGAATGGAGGTGTGTGAAGTCAAACAATGGTGGTGTGTGAAGTCACAGAATGGAGGTGTGTGAAGTCACAGAATGGAAGTGTGTGAAGTCAAAACGGAGGTTTGGAAACTCAAAGAATGGAGGTGTGTGAAGTCACAGAATGGAGGTGTGTGAAATCAAAATGGTGGTGTGTGAAGTCACAAATGGAGGTGTGTGAAGTCACAGAATGTAGGTGTGTGAAGTCAAAATGGAGGTGTGTGAAGTCAAAGAATGGAGGTGTGTGAACTCATAGAATGGAGGTGTGTGAAGTCATGGAATGGAGGTTGGTGAAGTCAAATATTGGAAGTGTGGGAAGTTACAGAAAGAAGATGTGTGAAGTCATAGAATGGAGGTGTGTGCAGTCAGAATGCAGGTGTGGGAAGTCATAGAATGGAGGTGTGTGAAGTCATAGAATGGAGGTGTGTGAAGTCATAGAATGGAAGTGTGTGAAGTCATAGAATGGAGGTGTGTGATGTCACAGAATGGAGGTGTGTGATGTCATAGAATGGAATTGTGTGAAGTCATAGAATGGAGGTGTGTGAAGTCATAGAATGGAGGTGTGTGAAGTCATAGAATGGAAGTGTGTGAAGTCATAGAATTGAGGTGTGTGATGTCACAGAATGGAGGTGTGTGATGTCATAGAATGGAATTGTGTGAAGTCATAGAATGGAGGGGTGTGAAGTCACAGAATGGAAGTGTGTGACATCACAGAATGGAGGAGTGTGAACTCACAATGGAGGTGTGTAAAGTCACAGAATGGAGGTGTGTGAAGTCATAGAATGGAAGTGTGTGAAGTCATACAATGTAGGTGTGTGGAGTCACAGAATGGAGGGTATGAGGTCATAGATTGGAGGTGTGTGAAGTCACAGAATTGAGGTGATTGAAGTCATATGTTGGAGGTGTGTGAAGTCAAAATGGATGTGTAAAGTCATAGAATGGAGTTGTGTGAAATCATAGCATGAGGGTGTGTGAGGTCAAAGAATGGAGGTGTGTGAAGTCACAGAATGGAGTTGTGTGAAGTCATAAAATGGAGGTGGGTGAAGTCATAGAAAGGAGGTGTGGGAAGTCATAGAATGGAGGAGTGTGAAGTCATAGAGTGGAGGTGAGTGAAGTCATATATTCGAGGTCTATGAAGTCATAGAATGGAGGTGTGTGAAGTCAGAATGGAGGTGTGTGAAGTCATAGAATGGAGGTTTGTGAACTCATAGAATGGAGGTGTGTGATGTCACAATGGAAGTGTGTGAAGTCATAGAATGGAGGTGTGTGAAGTCACAGAATGGAGGTGTGAGAAGTCAAAATGGAGGTGTGTGACGTCATAAAATGGAGGTGTGTGAAGTCATAGAATGGAGGTGTGTGAAATCATAGAATGTAGGTTTGTGAAGTCACAGAATGGAGGTGTGTGAAGTCATAGAATGGACGTGTGTGAAGTCACAGAATGGAGGTGTGTGAAGTCATAGCATGGAGGTATGTGAAGTCATAGAATGGAGGTGTGTGAAGTCATAGAACGGAGGTGTGTGAAGTCACAGAATGGAGGTGTGTGAAGTCATAGAATGGAGGTGTGTGAAGTCATAGAACGGAGTTGTGTGACGTCATAAAATGGAGGTGTGTGAAGTCACATAATGGAGGTGTGTGAAGTCAGAATGGAGGTGTGAAGTCATAGAAAGGAGGTGGGGGAAGTCATAGAATGGAGGAGTGTGAAGTCATAGATTGGAGGTGAGTGAAGTCACAGATTCGAGGTCTGTGAAGTCATAGAATGGAGGGGTGTGAAGTCGAATGAACCTGTGTGAAGTCATAGAATGTAGGTGTGTGAACTCATAGAATGGCGGTGTGAGACGTCCCAATGGAAGTGTGTGAAGTCAAAGAATGGACGTGTGTGAAGTCACAGAATGGAAGTGTGTGAAGTCAAAATGGAGGTGTGTGACGTCCTAAAATGGAGGAGTGAGAAGTCATAGAATGGAGGTTTGTGAAATTATACAATAGAGGTATGTGAAGTCACAGAATGGAGGTGTGTGAACTCAGAATGGAGGTGTGTGAAGGCACAGAATGGAGGTGAGTGAAGTCATCGTATGAAGGTATGTGAAATCATAGAATGGAAGTGTGTGAAGTCATAGAATGGAGGTGTGTAAAGTCATAGATTGGAGGTGTGTGAAATCATAGAATGGAGGTTTTTGAAGTCACAGAATGGAGGTGTGTGAAGTCACAAAATGGAGGTTTGTGAAGTCATAGAATGGAGGTAGGTGAGGTCACAGAATGGAGGTGTGTGAAGTCATAGAATGGAGGTGTGTGAAGTCACAGAATGGAGGTGTGTGAAGTGACAGAATGGAGGTGTGTGAACTCAGAATGGAGATGTGTGAAGTCACAGAGTGGAGTTGTGTGAAGTCATAGAATTGAGGTGTGTGAAATCACAGAATGGAGGTGTGTGAATTCATACAATGGAGGTGTGACATCTCAGAATGGAGGTGTGTGAAATCGCAGAATGGAGGTGTGTGAGGTCACAGAATGGAGGTGTGTGAACTCACAATGCAGGTGTGTGAAGTCATGGAATGGCGGTGTGTGAAGTCATAGAATGGAAGTGTGTGAAGTCATAGATGGAGGTGTGTGAAGTCACAGAAGCGAGGTGTGTGGAGTCACAGAATGGAGGTGTGTGAATTCAAAATGGAGGTGTGTGACGTCATCAAATGTAGGTGTGTGAAGTCATAGTTTGGAGGTGTGTGAAATCATAGAATGGAGGTTTTTGAAGTCACAGAATGGAGGTGTGTGAAGTCACAGAATGCAGGTGTGTGAAGTCAAAGAATGGAGGTGTGTGAAGTCATAGAATGGAGGTGTGTGAAGTCATAGAATGTATGTTTGTGACGTAAGAATGAAGGTGTGTTAAGTCATAGAATGGAGGTGTGTGAAGTCGGAGAATGGAGGTGTGTGAAGTCACAGAATGGAGCTGTGTGAAGTCACAGAATGGAGGTGTGTGAAGTCACAGAATGCAGGTGTGTGAAGTCAAAGAATGGAGGTGTGTGAAGTCATAGAATGGAGGTGTGTGAAGTCATAGAATGTATGTTTGTGACGTAAGAATGAAGGTGTGTGAAGTCATAGAATGGAGGTGTGTGAAGTCACAGAATGGAGGTGTGTGAAGTCATAGAATGGAGGTGTGTGAATACATAGAATGGAGGTGTGTGAAGTCATATAATGGAGGTGTGTGAAGTCACAGAATGGATGTGTGTGAAGTCAGAATGGAGGTGTGCAGTCATAGAATGGAGGTGGGTGAAGTCATAGAATGGAGTTGTGTGAAATCATAGAATGGAGGTGTGTGAAGTCACAGAATGGAGGTGTGGGAAGTCACAGTATGGAGGTGTGTGACGTCACAGAATGGAGGTGTGTGAAGTCAGAATGGAGGTGTGTAAAGTCACAGAATGGAGGTGTGTGAAGTCACAAAATTGAGGTGTTTGAAGTCATATATTGGAGGTGTGTGAAGTCAAAATGGGTGTGTGAAGTCATAGAATGGAGGTGTGTGAAATCACAGAATGAGGGTGTGTGAGGTCAAAGAATGGAGGTGTGTGAAGTCACAGAATGGAGGTGTGTGAAGTCGTAAAATGGAGGTGGCTGAAGTCATAGAAAGAGATGTGGGAAGTCATAGAATGGAGGATTGTGAAGTCAGAATGGAGGTGTGTGAAGTCATAGAATGGAGGTGTGTGAACTCATAGAATGGAGGTGTGTGATGTCACAAAGGATGTGTGTGAAGTCATAGAATGGAGGTGTGTGAAGTCAGAGAATGGAGGTGTGAGAAGTCAAAATGGAGGTGTGTGACGTCATAGAATGGAGGTGTGTGAACTCATAGAATGGAGGTGTGTGATGTCACAAAGGATGTGTGTGAAGTCATAGATTGGAGGTGTGTGAAGTCATAGAATGGATGTTTTTGAATTAAGAATGAAGGTGTGTGAAGTCATAGAATGGAGGTGTGTGAAGACAAAATTGTGGTGTGTGAACTCATAGAATGGATGTTTCTGAACTAATAGAATGGAGTTGTGTGAAGTCGTGGAATGGAGGTGTGTGAAGTCAAAGAATGGAGGTGTGTGAAGTCAAACAATGGTGGTGTGTGAAGTCACAGAATGGAGGTGTGTGAAGTCCCAGAATGGAAGTGTGTGAAGTCAAAACGGAGGTGTGTGAAGTCAAAGAATGGAGGTGTGTGAAGTCACAGAATGGAGGTGTGTGAAATCAAAATGGTGGTGTGTGAAGTCACAAATGGAGGTGTGTAAAGTCATAGAATGGAGGTGTGTGAAGTCACAGAATGAAGGTGTGTGAAGTCATAGAATGGAGGTGTGTGAAGACACAGAAGGGAGGTGTGTGAAGTCACATAATGGAGGTGTGTGAAGTCAAAATGGAGGTGTGTGACGTCATAAACTGGAGGTGTGTGAAGTCATATAATGGAGGTGTGTGAAATTATAGAATGGAGGTTGGTGAAGTCACAGAATGGAGGTTTTTGAAGTCATAGAATTGAGGTGCGTGAAGTCAGATGGAGGTGTGTGTAGTCAATGAATGTAGGTGTGTGAACTCAGAATGGAGGTGTGTGAAGTCACAGAATGGAGGTTTTTGAAGTCATAGAATGGAGGTGTGTGAAGTCATAGAATGGATGTTTCTGAATTAATAATGAAGGTGTGTGAAGTCATAGAATGGAGGTGTGTGAAGACAAAATTGTGGTGTGTGAACTCATAGAAGGCATGTTTCTGAACTCATAGAATGGAGTTGTGTGAAGTCGTGGAATGGAGGTGTGTGAAGTCAAAGAATGGAGGTGTGTGAAGTCAAACAATGGTGGTGTGGGAAGTGTCAGAATGGAGGTGTGTGAAGTCGCAGAATGGATGTGTGTGAAGACAAAACGGAGGTGTGTGAAGTCAAAGAATGGAGGTGTGTGAAGTCACAGAATGGAGGTGTGTGAACTCAGAATGGAGGTGTGTGAAGTCACAGAATGGAGGTGTGAGAAGTTACAGCATGGAGGTATGTGAAATCATAGAATGGAAGTGTGTGAAGTCATAGAATGGAGGTGTGTGAAGTCACAGAATGAAGGTGTGTGAAGTCATAGAATGGAGGTCTGTGAAGACATTGAAGGGAGGTGTGTGAAGTCACAGAATGGAGGTGTGTGAACTCAGAATGGAGGTGTACGAAGTCACAGAATGGAGGTGTGTGAAGTCATAGAATTGAGGTGTGTGAAGTCATAGAATGGAGTTGTGTGAAATCACAGAATGGAGATGTGTGAAGTCATAGAATTGAGGTGTGTGAAGTCATAGAACGGAGGTGTGTGAAGTCACAGAATGGAGGTGTGTGAAGTCACGGAATGGAGGTGTGTGAAGTCACAGAATGGAGGTGTTTGAACTCAGAATGGAGGTGTGTGAAGTCACAGAATGGAGGTGTGTGAAGTCCTAGAATGGAAGTGTGTGAAGTCATAGAATGGAGGTGTGTGAAGTAAGAATGGAGATGTGTGAAGTCACAGAACAGAGGTGTGTGAAGTCCTAGAATGGAAGTGTGTGAAGTCATACAATGGAGGTGTGTGAAGTAAGAATGGAGGTGTGTGAAGTCACGGAATGGAGGTGTGTGAAATCACAGAATGGAGGTGTGTGAACTCAGAATGGAGGTGTGAGAAGTCAGAGAATGGAGGTGTGTGAAGTCATAGAATGGAGGTGTGTGAAGCCATAGAATGGAGGTGTGTGAAGTCACAGAATGGAGGTATCTGAATTCAGAATGGAGGTGTGAAGTCATAGAATAGAGGTGGGTGAAGTCATAGAAAGGAGGTGTGGGAAGTCATAGAATGGAGCAGTGTGAAGTCAAAGATTCGAGGTCTGTGAAACCTTAGAATGGAGGTGTGTGAAGTCAGAATGGAGGTGTGTGAAGTCATAAAATGGAGGTTTGTGAACTCGTAGAATGGAGGTGTGTGACGTCACAATGGAAGCGTGTGAAGTTACAGAATGGAGGTGTGTGAAGTCATAGAATGGAAGTGTGTGAAGTCACAGAATGGAGGTGAGTGAAGTCACAGAATGGAGGAGTGTGAAGACAGAATACAGGTCTGTGAGGTTAGAATGGAGGTGTGTGAACTCATAGAATGGAGGTGTGTGAATTCACAATGGAGGTGTGTAAAGACATAGAATGGAGGTGTGTGAAGTCACAGAATGGAGGTGTGTGAAGTCGTAGAATGGAAGTGTGTGAAGTCATAGAATGGATGTTTGTGAAGTAAGAATGAAGGTGTGTGAAGTCATAGAATGGAAGTGTGTGAAGTCACAGAATGGAGGTGTGTGAAGTCACAGAATGGAGGTGTGTGAAGTCACAGAATGGAGGTGTGTGAACCCAGAATGGAGGTGTGTGCATTCATAGAAGGGAGGTTTGTGAAGTCATAGAATGGATATATCTGAAGTAAGAATGAAGGTGTGTGAAGTCATAGAATGGAGGTATGTGAAGTCAAAATGGAGGTGTGTGAAGTCAAACAATGGAGGTGTGTGAAGTCACAGAATGGAGGTGTGTGAAGTCACAGAATGGAAGTGTGTGAAGTCAAAATGGAGGTGTGTGAAGTCAGAGAATGGAGGTGTGTGAAGTCAAAGAATGGACGTGTGTGAAGTCAAAATTGTGGTGTGTGAAATCAAAAATGCAGGTGTGTGAAGTCACAGAAAAGAGGTGTGTGAAGTCAAAATGGAGGTGTGTGAAGTCAAAGAATGGATGTGTGTGAAGTCATAGAATGGAGGTGTATGAAGTCATGGAATGTAGGTTTGTGAAGTCAAATATTGGAAGCGTGTGAAGTTACAGAATTGAGGTGTGTGAAGTCAGAGAATGGAGGTGTGTGAAGTCAGAATGCAGGTGTGTGAAGTCATAGAATGGAGGTGTGTGAAATCATAGAATGGAGGTGTGTGAAGTCATAGATTGGAAGCGTGTGAAATCATAGAATGGAGGTGCCTGAAGTCATAGATTGAAGGTGTGGGGAGGTCATAGAATGGAGGTGTGTGAAGTCATAGAATGGAGGTCTGTGAAGTCATAGATTGGATGTTGCTGAAGTAAGAATAAAGGTGTGTGAACTCATAGAATGGAGGTATGTGAACTCATAGAATGGAGGTGTGTGAATTCATGGAACGGAGGTGTGTGATGTTAAAGAATGGAGGTGTATGATGTCAAACAATGGAAGTGTGTGAAGTCATAGAATTGAGGTTTGTGAAGTCTTAGAATGGAGGTGTGTGAAGTCATAGAATGGAGGTGTGTGAAGTCACAGAAGGGAGGTGTGTGAAGTCACAGAATGGAGGTGTGTAAAGTCACAGAGTGCAGGTGTGTGAAGGCACAGAATGGAGGGGTGTGAAGTCAAAGAATGGAGGTATGTGAAGTTACAGAATGGAGGGGTGTGAAGTCAGAATAGAGGTGTACGAAGTCATAGAATGGAAGTGTGTGAAGTCAGAATGGAGCTGTGTGAACTCATAGAATGGAGGTGTGTGAAGTCACAATGGAGATGTGTCAATTCATAGAATGGTGGTTTTTGAAGTCACAGAATGGATGTGTGGGAAGTCATAGAAAGGAGGTGTATGAAGTCAGATTGGAGGTATGTGAAGTCAAAGAATGGAGGTGTGTGAAGTCATAGAATGGAGGTGTGTGAAGTCATAGAATGGAGGTGGGTGAAGTCATAGAAAGGAGGTGTGGGAAGTCATAGAATGGAGGAGTGTGAAGTCATAGAGTGGAGGTGAGTGAAGTCATATATTCGAGGTCTATGAAGTCATAGAATGGAGGTGTGTGAAGTCAGAATGGAGGTGTGTGAAGTCATAGAATGGAGGTTTGTGAACTCATAGAATGGAGGTGTGTGATGTCACAATGGAAGTGTGTGAAGTCATAGAATGGAGGTGTGTGAAGTCACAGAATGGAGGTGTGAGAAGTCAAAATGGAGGTGTGTGACGTCATAAAATGGAGGTGTGTGAAGTCATAGAATGGAGGTGTGTGAAATCATAGAATGTAGGTTTGTGAAGTCACAGAATGGAGGTGTGTGAAGTCATAGAATGGACGTGTGTGAAGTCACAGAATGGAGGTGTGTGAAGTCATAGCATGGAGGTATGTGAAGTCATAGAATGGAGGTGTGTGAAGTCATAGAACGGAGGTGTGTGAAGTCACAGAATGGAGGTGTGTGAAGTCATAGAATGGAGGTGTGTGAAGTCATAGAACGGAGTTGTGTGACGTCATAAAATGGAGGTGTGTGAAGTCACATAATGGAGGTGTGTGAAGTCAGAATGGAGGTGTGAAGTCATAGAAAGGAGGTGGGGGAAGTCATAGAATGGAGGAGTGTGAAGTCATAGATTGGAGGTGAGTGAAGTCACAGATTCGAGGTCTGTGAAGTCATAGAATGGAGGGGTGTGAAGTCGAATGAACCTGTGTGAAGTCATAGAATGTAGGTGTGTGAACTCATAGAATGGCGGTGTGAGACGTCCCAATGGAAGTGTGTGAAGTCAAAGAATGGACGTGTGTGAAGTCACAGAATGGAAGTGTGTGAAGTCAAAATGGAGGTGTGTGACGTCCTAAAATGGAGGAGTGAGAAGTCATAGAATGGAGGTTTGTGAAATTATACAATAGAGGTATGTGAAGTCACAGAATGGAGGTGTGTGAACTCAGAATGGAGGTGTGTGAAGGCACAGAATGGAGGTGAGTGAAGTCATCGTATGAAGGTATGTGAAATCATAGAATGGAAGTGTGTGAAGTCATAGAATGGAGGTGTGTAAAGTCATAGATTGGAGGTGTGTGAAATCATAGAATGGAGGTTTTTGAAGTCACAGAATGGAGGTGTGTGAAGTCACAAAATGGAGGTTTGTGAAGTCATAGAATGGAGGTAGGTGAGGTCACAGAATGGAGGTGTGTGAAGTCATAGAATGGAGGTGTGTGAAGTCACAGAATGGAGGTGTGTGAAGTGACAGAATGGAGGTGTGTGAACTCAGAATGGAGATGTGTGAAGTCACAGAGTGGAGTTGTGTGAAGTCATAGAATTGAGGTGTGTGAAATCACAGAATGGAGGTGTGTGAATTCATACAATGGAGGTGTGACATCTCAGAATGGAGGTGTGTGAAATCGCAGAATGGAGGTGTGTGAGGTCACAGAATGGAGGTGTGTGAACTCACAATGCAGGTGTGTGAAGTCATGGAATGGCGGTGTGTGAAGTCATAGAATGGAAGTGTGTGAAGTCATAGATGGAGGTGTGTGAAGTCACAGAAGCGAGGTGTGTGGAGTCACAGAATGGAGGTGTGTGAATTCAAAATGGAGGTGTGTGACGTCATCAAATGTAGGTGTGTGAAGTCATAGTTTGGAGGTGTGTGAAATCATAGAATGGAGGTTTTTGAAGTCACAGAATGGAGGTGTGTGAAGTCACAGAATGCAGGTGTGTGAAGTCAAAGAATGGAGGTGTGTGAAGTCATAGAATGGAGGTGTGTGAAGTCATAGAATGTATGTTTGTGACGTAAGAATGAAGGTGTGTTAAGTCATAGAATGGAGGTGTGTGAAGTCGGAGAATGGAGGTGTGTGAAGTCACAGAATGGAGCTGTGTGAAGTCACAGAATGGAGGTGTGTGAAGTCACAGAATGCAGGTGTGTGAAGTCAAAGAATGGAGGTGTGTGAAGTCATAGAATGGAGGTGTGTGAAGTCATAGAATGTATGTTTGTGACGTAAGAATGAAGGTGTGTGAAGTCATAGAATGGAGGTGTGTGAAGTCACAGAATGGAGGTGTGTGAAGTCATAGAATGGAGGTGTGTGAATACATAGAATGGAGGTGTGTGAAGTCATATAATGGAGGTGTGTGAAGTCACAGAATGGATGTGTGTGAAGTCAGAATGGAGGTGTGCAGTCATAGAATGGAGGTGGGTGAAGTCATAGAATGGAGTTGTGTGAAATCATAGAATGGAGGTGTGTGAAGTCACAGAATGGAGGTGTGGGAAGTCACAGTATGGAGGTGTGTGACGTCACAGAATGGAGGTGTGTGAAGTCAGAATGGAGGTGTGTAAAGTCACAGAATGGAGGTGTGTGAAGTCACAAAATTGAGGTGTTTGAAGTCATATATTGGAGGTGTGTGAAGTCAAAATGGGTGTGTGAAGTCATAGAATGGAGGTGTGTGAAATCACAGAATGAGGGTGTGTGAGGTCAAAGAATGGAGGTGTGTGAAGTCACAGAATGGAGGTGTGTGAAGTCGTAAAATGGAGGTGGCTGAAGTCATAGAAAGAGATGTGGGAAGTCATAGAATGGAGGATTGTGAAGTCAGAATGGAGGTGTGTGAAGTCATAGAATGGAGGTGTGTGAACTCATAGAATGGAGGTGTGTGATGTCACAAAGGATGTGTGTGAAGTCATAGAATGGAGGTGTGTGAAGTCAGAGAATGGAGGTGTGAGAAGTCAAAATGGAGGTGTGTGACGTCATAGAATGGAGGTGTGTGAACTCATAGAATGGAGGTGTGTGATGTCACAAAGGATGTGTGTGAAGTCATAGATTGGAGGTGTGTGAAGTCATAGAATGGATGTTTTTGAATTAAGAATGAAGGTGTGTGAAGTCATAGAATGGAGGTGTGTGAAGACAAAATTGTGGTGTGTGAACTCATAGAATGGATGTTTCTGAACTAATAGAATGGAGTTGTGTGAAGTCGTGGAATGGAGGTGTGTGAAGTCAAAGAATGGAGGTGTGTGAAGTCAAACAATGGTGGTGTGTGAAGTCACAGAATGGAGGTGTGTGAAGTCCCAGAATGGAAGTGTGTGAAGTCAAAACGGAGGTGTGTGAAGTCAAAGAATGGAGGTGTGTGAAGTCACAGAATGGAGGTGTGTGAAATCAAAATGGTGGTGTGTGAAGTCACAAATGGAGGTGTGTAAAGTCATAGAATGGAGGTGTGTGAAGTCACAGAATGAAGGTGTGTGAAGTCATAGAATGGAGGTGTGTGAAGACACAGAAGGGAGGTGTGTGAAGTCACATAATGGAGGTGTGTGAAGTCAAAATGGAGGTGTGTGACGTCATAAACTGGAGGTGTGTGAAGTCATATAATGGAGGTGTGTGAAATTATAGAATGGAGGTTGGTGAAGTCACAGAATGGAGGTTTTTGAAGTCATAGAATTGAGGTGCGTGAAGTCAGATGGAGGTGTGTGTAGTCAATGAATGTAGGTGTGTGAACTCAGAATGGAGGTGTGTGAAGTCACAGAATGGAGGTTTTTGAAGTCATAGAATGGAGGTGTGTGAAGTCATAGAATGGATGTTTCTGAATTAATAATGAAGGTGTGTGAAGTCATAGAATGGAGGTGTGTGAAGACAAAATTGTGGTGTGTGAACTCATAGAAGGCATGTTTCTGAACTCATAGAATGGAGTTGTGTGAAGTCGTGGAATGGAGGTGTGTGAAGTCAAAGAATGGAGGTGTGTGAAGTCAAACAATGGTGGTGTGGGAAGTGTCAGAATGGAGGTGTGTGAAGTCGCAGAATGGATGTGTGTGAAGACAAAACGGAGGTGTGTGAAGTCAAAGAATGGAGGTGTGTGAAGTCACAGAATGGAGGTGTGTGAACTCAGAATGGAGGTGTGTGAAGTCACAGAATGGAGGTGTGAGAAGTTACAGCATGGAGGTATGTGAAATCATAGAATGGAAGTGTGTGAAGTCATAGAATGGAGGTGTGTGAAGTCACAGAATGAAGGTGTGTGAAGTCATAGAATGGAGGTCTGTGAAGACATTGAAGGGAGGTGTGTGAAGTCACAGAATGGAGGTGTGTGAACTCAGAATGGAGGTGTACGAAGTCACAGAATGGAGGTGTGTGAAGTCATAGAATTGAGGTGTGTGAAGTCATAGAATGGAGTTGTGTGAAATCACAGAATGGAGATGTGTGAAGTCATAGAATTGAGGTGTGTGAAGTCATAGAACGGAGGTGTGTGAAGTCACAGAATGGAGGTGTGTGAAGTCACGGAATGGAGGTGTGTGAAGTCACAGAATGGAGGTGTTTGAACTCAGAATGGAGGTGTGTGAAGTCACAGAATGGAGGTGTGTGAAGTCCTAGAATGGAAGTGTGTGAAGTCATAGAATGGAGGTGTGTGAAGTAAGAATGGAGATGTGTGAAGTCACAGAACAGAGGTGTGTGAAGTCCTAGAATGGAAGTGTGTGAAGTCATACAATGGAGGTGTGTGAAGTAAGAATGGAGGTGTGTGAAGTCACGGAATGGAGGTGTGTGAAATCACAGAATGGAGGTGTGTGAACTCAGAATGGAGGTGTGAGAAGTCAGAGAATGGAGGTGTGTGAAGTCATAGAATGGAGGTGTGTGAAGCCATAGAATGGAGGTGTGTGAAGTCACAGAATGGAGGTATCTGAATTCAGAATGGAGGTGTGAAGTCATAGAATAGAGGTGGGTGAAGTCATAGAAAGGAGGTGTGGGAAGTCATAGAATGGAGCAGTGTGAAGTCAAAGATTCGAGGTCTGTGAAACCTTAGAATGGAGGTGTGTGAAGTCAGAATGGAGGTGTGTGAAGTCATAAAATGGAGGTTTGTGAACTCGTAGAATGGAGGTGTGTGACGTCACAATGGAAGCGTGTGAAGTTACAGAATGGAGGTGTGTGAAGTCATAGAATGGAAGTGTGTGAAGTCACAGAATGGAGGTGAGTGAAGTCACAGAATGGAGGAGTGTGAAGACAGAATACAGGTCTGTGAGGTTAGAATGGAGGTGTGTGAACTCATAGAATGGAGGTGTGTGAATTCACAATGGAGGTGTGTAAAGACATAGAATGGAGGTGTGTGAAGTCACAGAATGGAGGTGTGTGAAGTCGTAGAATGGAAGTGTGTGAAGTCAGAGAATGGATGTTTGTGAAGTAAGAATGAAGGTGTGTGAAGTCATAGAATGGAAGTGTGTGAAGTCACAGAATGGAGGTGTGTGAAGTCACAGAATGGAGGTGTGTGAAGTCACAGAATGGAGGTGTGTGAACCCAGAATGGAGGTGTGTGCATTCATAGAAGGGAGGTTTGTGAAGTCATAGAATGGATATATCTGAAGTAAGAATGAAGGTGTGTGAAGTCATAGAATGGAGGTATGTGAAGTCAAAATGGAGGTGTGTGAAGTCAAACAATGGAGGTGTGTGAAGTCACAGAATGGAGGTGTGTGAAGTCACAGAATGGAAGTGTGTGAAGTCAAAATGGAGGTGTGTGAAGTCAGAGAATGGAGGTGTGTGAAGTCAAAGAATGGACGTGTGTGAAGTCAAAATTGTGGTGTGTGAAATCAAAAATGCAGGTGTGTGAAGTCACAGAAAAGAGGTGTGTGAAGTCAAAATGGAGGTGTGTGAAGTCAAAGAATGGATGTGTGTGAAGTCATAGAATGGAGGTGTATGAAGTCATGGAATGTAGGTTTGTGAAGTCAAATATTGGAAGCGTGTGAAGTTACAGAATTGAGGTGTGTGAAGTCAGAGAATGGAGGTGTGTGAAGTCAGAATGCAGGTGTGTGAAGTCATAGAATGGAGGTGTGTGAAATCATAGAATGGAGGTGTGTGAAGTCATAGATTGGAAGCGTGTGAAATCATAGAATGGAGGTGCCTGAAGTCATAGATTGAAGGTGTGGGGAGGTCATAGAATGGAGGTGTGTGAAGTCATAGAATGGAGGTCTGTGAAGTCATAGATTGGATGTTGCTGAAGTAAGAATAAAGGTGTGTGAACTCATAGAATGGAGGTATGTGAACTCATAGAATGGAGGTGTGTGAATTCATGGAACGGAGGTGTGTGATGTTAAAGAATGGAGGTGTATGATGTCAAACAATGGAAGTGTGTGAAGTCATAGAATTGAGGTTTGTGAAGTCTTAGAATGGAGGTGTGTGAAGTCATAGAATGGAGGTGTGTGAAGTCACAGAAGGGAGGTGTGTGAAGTCACAGAATGGAGGTGTGTAAAGTCACAGAGTGCAGGTGTGTGAAGGCACAGAATGGAGGGGTGTGAAGTCAAAGAATGGAGGTATGTGAAGTTACAGAATGGAGGGGTGTGAAGTCAGAATAGAGGTGTACGAAGTCATAGAATGGAAGTGTGTGAAGTCAGAATGGAGCTGTGTGAACTCATAGAATGGAGGTGTGTGAAGTCACAATGGAGATGTGTCAATTCATAGAATGGTGGTTTTTGAAGTCACAGAATGGATGTGTGGGAAGTCATAGAAAGGAGGTGTATGAAGTCAGATTGGAGGTATGTGAAGTCAAAGAATGGAGGTGTGTGAAGTCATAGAATGGAGGTGTGTGAAGTCATAGAATGGAGGTGGGTGAAGTCATAGAAAGGAGGTGTGGGAAGTCATAGAATGGAGGAGTGTGAAGTCATAGAGTGGAGGTGAGTGAAGTCATATATTCGAGGTCTATGAAGTCATAGAATGGAGGTGTGTGAAGTCAGAATGGAGGTGTGTGAAGTCATAGAATGGAGGTTTGTGAACTCATAGAATGGAGGTGTGTGATGTCACAATGGAAGTGTGTGAAGTCATAGAATGGAGGTGTGTGAAGTCACAGAATGGAGGTGTGAGAAGTCAAAATGGAGGTGTGTGACGTCATAAAATGGAGGTGTGTGAAGTCATAGAATGGAGGTGTGTGAAATCATAGAATGTAGGTTTGTGAAGTCACAGAATGGAGGTGTGTGAAGTCATAGAATGGACGTGTGTGAAGTCACAGAATGGAGGTGTGTGAAGTCATAGCATGGAGGTATGTGAAGTCATAGAATGGAGGTGTGTGAAGTCATAGAACGGAGGTGTGTGAAGTCACAGAATGGAGGTGTGTGAAGTCATAGAATGGAGGTGTGTGAAGTCATAGAACGGAGTTGTGTGACGTCATAAAATGGAGGTGTGTGAAGTCACATAATGGAGGTGTGTGAAGTCAGAATGGAGGTGTGAAGTCATAGAAAGGAGGTGGGGGAAGTCATAGAATGGAGGAGTGTGAAGTCATAGATTGGAGGTGAGTGAAGTCACAGATTCGAGGTCTGTGAAGTCATAGAATGGAGGGGTGTGAAG
Source organism: Megascapheus bottae (assembly GCA_024803745.1). Lineage (NCBI taxonomy): Eukaryota > Metazoa > Chordata > Mammalia > Rodentia > Geomyidae > Megascapheus > Megascapheus bottae. Next base: position 102,517 of record JANJXV010001192.1, on the reverse strand, counting down.
TCGAATGAACCTGTGTGAAGTCATAGAATGTAGGTGTGTGAACTCATAGAATGGCGGTGTGAGACGTCCCAATGGAAGTGTGTGAAGTCAAAGAATGGACGTGTGTGAAGTCACAGAATGGAAGTGTGTGAAGTCAAAATGGAGGTGTGTGACGTCCTAAAATGGAGGAGTGAGAAGTCATAGAATGGAGGTTTGTGAAATTATACAATAGAGGTATGTGAAGTCACAGAATGGAGGTGTGTGAACTCAGAATGGAGGTGTGTGAAGGCACAGAATGGAGGTGAGTGAAGTCATCGTATGAAGGTATGTGAAATCATAGAATGGAAGTGTGTGAAGTCATAGAATGGAGGTGTGTAAAGTCATAGATTGGAGGTGTGTGAAATCATAGAATGGAGGTTTTTGAAGTCACAGAATGGAGGTGTGTGAAGTCACAAAATGGAGGTTTGTGAAGTCATAGAATGGAGGTAGGTGAGGTCACAGAATGGAGGTGTGTGAAGTCATAGAATGGAGGTGTGTGAAGTCACAGAATGGAGGTGTGTGAAGTGACAGAATGGAGGTGTGTGAACTCAGAATGGAGATGTGTGAAGTCACAGAGTGGAGTTGTGTGAAGTCATAGAATTGAGGTGTGTGAAATCACAGAATGGAGGTGTGTGAATTCATACAATGGAGGTGTGACATCTCAGAATGGAGGTGTGTGAAATCGCAGAATGGAGGTGTGTGAGGTCACAGAATGGAGGTGTGTGAACTCACAATGCAGGTGTGTGAAGTCATGGAATGGCGGTGTGTGAAGTCATAGAATGGAAGTGTGTGAAGTCATAGATGGAGGTGTGTGAAGTCACAGAAGCGAGGTGTGTGGAGTCACAGAATGGAGGTGTGTGAATTCAAAATGGAGGTGTGTGACGTCATCAAATGTAGGTGTGTGAAGTCATAGTTTGGAGGTGTGTGAAATCATAGAATGGAGGTTTTTGAAGTCACAGAATGGAGGTGTGTGAAGTCACAGAATGCAGGTGTGTGAAGTCAAAGAATGGAGGTGTGTGAAGTCATAGAATGGAGGTGTGTGAAGTCATAGAATGTATGTTTGTGACGTAAGAATGAAGGTGTGTTAAGTCATAGAATGGAGGTGTGTGAAGTCGGAGAATGGAGGTGTGTGAAGTCACAGAATGGAGCTGTGTGAAGTCACAGAATGGAGGTGTGTGAAGTCACAGAATGCAGGTGTGTGAAGTCAAAGAATGGAGGTGTGTGAAGTCATAGAATGGAGGTGTGTGAAGTCATAGAATGTATGTTTGTGACGTAAGAATGAAGGTGTGTGAAGTCATAGAATGGAGGTGTGTGAAGTCACAGAATGGAGGTGTGTGAAGTCATAGAATGGAGGTGTGTGAATACATAGAATGGAGGTGTGTGAAGTCATATAATGGAGGTGTGTGAAGTCACAGAATGGATGTGTGTGAAGTCAGAATGGAGGTGTGCAGTCATAGAATGGAGGTGGGTGAAGTCATAGAATGGAGTTGTGTGAAATCATAGAATGGAGGTGTGTGAAGTCACAGAATGGAGGTGTGGGAAGTCACAGTATGGAGGTGTGTGACGTCACAGAATGGAGGTGTGTGAAGTCAGAATGGAGGTGTGTAAAGTCACAGAATGGAGGTGTGTGAAGTCACAAAATTGAGGTGTTTGAAGTCATATATTGGAGGTGTGTGAAGTCAAAATGGGTGTGTGAAGTCATAGAATGGAGGTGTGTGAAATCACAGAATGAGGGTGTGTGAGGTCAAAGAATGGAGGTGTGTGAAGTCACAGAATGGAGGTGTGTGAAGTCGTAAAATGGAGGTGGCTGAAGTCATAGAAAGAGATGTGGGAAGTCATAGAATGGAGGATTGTGAAGTCAGAATGGAGGTGTGTGAAGTCATAGAATGGAGGTGTGTGAACTCATAGAATGGAGGTGTGTGATGTCACAAAGGATGTGTGTGAAGTCATAGAATGGAGGTGTGTGAAGTCAGAGAATGGAGGTGTGAGAAGTCAAAATGGAGGTGTGTGACGTCATAGAATGGAGGTGTGTGAACTCATAGAATGGAGGTGTGTGATGTCACAAAGGATGTGTGTGAAGTCATAGATTGGAGGTGTGTGAAGTCATAGAATGGATGTTTTTGAATTAAGAATGAAGGTGTGTGAAGTCATAGAATGGAGGTGTGTGAAGACAAAATTGTGGTGTGTGAACTCATAGAATGAATGTTTCTGAACTAATAGAATGGAGTTGTGTGAAGTCGTGGAATGGAGGTGTGTGAAGTCAAAGAATGGAGGTGTGTGAAGTCAAACAATGGTGGTGTGTGAAGTCACAGAATGGAGGTGTGTGAAGTCCCAGAATGGAAGTGTGTGAAGTCAAAACGGAGGTGTGTGAAGTCAAAGAATGGAGGTGTGTGAAGTCACAGAATGGAGGTGTGTGAAATCAAAATGGTGGTGTGTGAAGTCACAAATGGAGGTGTGTAAAGTCATAGAATGGAGGTGTGTGAAGTCACAGAATGAAGGTGTGTGAAGTCATAGAATGGAGGTGTGTGAAGACACAGAAGGGAGGTGTGTGAAGTCACATAATGGAGGTGTGTGAAGTCAAAATGGAGGTGTGTGACGTCATAAACTGGAGGTGTGTGAAGTCATATAATGGAGGTGTGTGAAATTATAGAATGGAGGTTGGTGAAGTCACAGAATGGAGGTTTTTGAAGTCATAGAATTGAGGTGCGTGAAGTCAGATGGAGGTGTGTGTAGTCAATGAATGTAGGTGTGTGAACTCAGAATGGAGGTGTGTGAAGTCACAGAATGGAGGTTTTTGAAGTCATAGAATGGAGGTGTGTGAAGTCATAGAATGGATGTTTCTGAATTAATAATGAAGGTGTGTGAAGTCATAGAATGGAGGTGTGTGAAGACAAAATTGTGGTGTGTGAACTCATAGAAGGCATGTTTCTGAACTCATAGAATGGAGTTGTGTGAAGTCGTGGAATGGAGGTGTGTGAAGTCAAAGAATGGAGGTGTGTGAAGTCAAACAATGGTGGTGTGGGAAGTGTCAGAATGGAGGTGTGTGAAGTCGCAGAATGGATGTGTGTGAAGACAAAACGGAGGTGTGTGAAGTCAAAGAATGGAGGTGTGTGAAGTCACAGAATGGAGGTGTGTGAACTCAGAATGGAGGTGTGTGAAGTCACAGAATGGAGGTGTGAGAAGTTACAGCATGGAGGTATGTGAAATCATAGAATGGAAGTGTGTGAAGTCATAGAATGGAGGTGTGTGAAGTCACAGAATGAAGGTGTGTGAAGTCATAGAATGGAGGTCTGTGAAGACATTGAAGGGAGGTGTGTGAAGTCACAGAATGGAGGTGTGTGAACTCAGAATGGAGGTGTACGAAGTCACAGAATGGAGGTGTGTGAAGTCATAGAATTGAGGTGTGTGAAGTCATAGAATGGAGTTGTGTGAAATCACAGAATGGAGATGTGTGAAGTCATAGAATTGAGGTGTGTGAAGTCATAGAACGGAGGTGTGTGAAGTCACAGAATGGAGGTGTGTGAAGTCACGGAATGGAGGTGTGTGAAGTCACAGAATGGAGGTGTTTGAACTCAGAATGGAGGTGTGTGAAGTCACAGAATGGAGGTGTGTGAAGTCCTAGAATGGAAGTGTGTGAAGTCATAGAATGGAGGTGTGTGAAGTAAGAATGGAGATGTGTGAAGTCACAGAACAGAGGTGTGTGAAGTCCTAGAATGGAAGTGTGTGAAGTCATACAATGGAGGTGTGTGAAGTAAGAATGGAGGTGTGTGAAGTCACGGAATGGAGGTGTGTGAAATCACAGAATGGAGGTGTGTGAACTCAGAATGGAGGTGTGAGAAGTCAGAGAATGGAGGTGTGTGAAGTCATAGAATGGAGGTGTGTGAAGCCATAGAATGGAGGTGTGTGAAGTCACAGAATGGAGGTATCTGAATTCAGAATGGAGGTGTGAAGTCATAGAATAGAGGTGGGTGAAGTCATAGAAAGGAGGTGTGGGAAGTCATAGAATGGAGCAGTGTGAAGTCAAAGATTCGAGGTCTGTGAAACCTTAGAATGGAGGTGTGTGAAGTCAGAATGGAGGTGTGTGAAGTCATAAAATGGAGGTTTGTGAACTCGTAGAATGGAGGTGTGTGACGTCACAATGGAAGCGTGTGAAGTTACAGAATGGAGGTGTGTGAAGTCATAGAATGGAAGTGTGTGAAGTCACAGAATGGAGGTGAGTGAAGTCACAGAATGGAGGAGTGTGAAGACAGAATACAGGTCTGTGAGGTTAGAATGGAGGTGTGTGAACTCATAGAATGGAGGTGTGTGAATTCACAATGGAGGTGTGTAAAGACATAGAATGGAGGTGTGTGAAGTCACAGAATGGAGGTGTGTGAAGTCGTAGAATGGAAGTGTGTGAAGTCAGAGAATGGATGTTTGTGAAGTAAGAATGAAGGTGTGTGAAGTCATAGAATGGAAGTGTGTGAAGTCACAGAATGGAGGTGTGTGAAGTCACAGAATGGAGGTGTGTGAAGTCACAGAATGGAGGTGTGTGAACCCAGAATGGAGGTGTGTGCATTCATAGAAGGGAGGTTTGTGAAGTCATAGAATGGATATATCTGAAGTAAGAATGAAGGTGTGTGAAGTCATAGAATGGAGGTATGTGAAGTCAAAATGGAGGTGTGTGAAGTCAAACAATGGAGGTGTGTGAAGTCACAGAATGGAGGTGTGTGAAGTCACAGAATGGAAGTGTGTGAAGTCAAAATGGAGGTGTGTGAAGTCAGAGAATGGAGGTGTGTGAAGTCAAAGAATGGACGTGTGTGAAGTCAAAATTGTGGTGTGTGAAATCAAAAATGCAGGTGTGTGAAGTCACAGAAAAGAGGTGTGTGAAGTCAAAATGGAGGTGTGTGAAGTCAAAGAATGGATGTGTGTGAAGTCATAGAATGGAGGTGTATGAAGTCATGGAATGTAGGTTTGTGAAGTCAAATATTGGAAGCGTGTGAAGTTACAGAATTGAGGTGTGTGAAGTCAGAGAATGGAGGTGTGTGAAGTCAGAATGCAGGTGTGTGAAGTCATAGAATGGAGGTGTGTGAAATCATAGAATGGAGGTGTGTGAAGTCATAGATTGGAAGCGTGTGAAATCATAGAATGGAGGTGCCTGAAGTCATAGATTGAAGGTGTGGGGAGGTCATAGAATGGAGGTGTGTGAAGTCATAGAATGGAGGTCTGTGAAGTCATAGATTGGATGTTGCTGAAGTAAGAATAAAGGTGTGTGAACTCATAGAATGGAGGTATGTGAACTCATAGAATGGAGGTGTGTGAATTCATGGAACGGAGGTGTGTGATGTTAAAGAATGGAGGTGTATGATGTCAAACAATGGAAGTGTGTGAAGTCATAGAATTGAGGTTTGTGAAGTCTTAGAATGGAGGTGTGTGAAGTCATAGAATGGAGGTGTGTGAAGTCACAGAAGGGAGGTGTGTGAAGTCACAGAATGGAGGTGTGTAAAGTCACAGAGTGCAGGTGTGTGAAGGCACAGAATGGAGGGGTGTGAAGTCAAAGAATGGAGGTATGTGAAGTTACAGAATGGAGGGGTGTGAAGTCAGAATAGAGGTGTACGAAGTCATAGAATGGAAGTGTGTGAAGTCAGAATGGAGCTGTGTGAACTCATAGAATGGAGGTGTGTGAAGTCACAATGGAGATGTGTCAATTCATAGAATGGTGGTTTTTGAAGTCACAGAATGGATGTGTGGGAAGTCATAGAAAGGAGGTGTATGAAGTCAGATTGGAGGTATGTGAAGTCAAAGAATGGAGGTGTGTGAAGTCATAGAATGGAGGTGTGTGAAGTCATAGAATGGAGGTTTCTGAAGTAAGAATGGAGGTATGTGAAGTCATAGAATTGAGGTGTGTGAAGTCAAAATGGAGGTGTGTGAACTCATAGAATGGAGGTGTGTGAAGTCACAGAATGGAGGTGTGTGAAGTCAGAATGGAGGTGTGAAGTCAGAGAATGGGGGTGGGTGAAGTCATAGAAAGTAGGTGAGGGAAGTCATAGAATGGAGAAGTGTGAAGTCATAGAGTGGAGGTGAGTGAAGTCACAGATTCGAAGTCTGTGAAGTCATAGAATGGAGGTTTGTGAAGTCAAAATGGAGGTGTGTGAACTCATAGAATGGAGGTGTGTGAAGTCACAATGGAGGTGTGTGAAGTCATAGAATGGAGGTGTTTGCAGTCACAGAATGGAGGTGTGTGAAGTCATAGAATGGAGGTGTGTGAAGTCACAGAATGGAGGTGTGTGAAGTCATAGAATGGAGGTGTGTGAAGTCACAGAATGGAGGTGTTTGAAGTCATAGAATTGAGGTGTGTGAAGTCATAGAATGGAGGTCTCTGAAGTCGCAGAATGGAGGTGTGTGAAGTCACGGAATGGAGGTGTGTGAAGGCACAGAATGGAGGTGTGTGAACTCAGAATGGAGGTGTGTGAAGTCACAGAATGGAGGTGTGTGAAGTCCTAGAATGGAAGTGTGTGAAGTCATAGAATAGAGGTGTGTGAAGTAAGAATGGAAGTGTGTGAAGTCACAGAATGGAGGTGTGTGAAGTCCTAGAATGGAATTGTGTGAAGTCATAGAATGGAGGTGTGTGAAGTAAGAATGGAGGTGTGTGAAGTCACGGAATGGAGGTGTGTGAAGTCAGAATAGAGGTGTGTGAATTCACAGAATGGAGGTTTGTGAAGTCATAGAACGGAGTTGTGTGAGGTCATAGAATGGATGTTTCTGAAGTAAGAATGAAGGTGTGTGAAGTCATAGAATGGAGGTGTGTGAAGTCATAGAATGGAGGTGTGTGAACTCACAATGGAGTTGTGTGAACTCAGAATGGAGGTGTGAGAAGTCACAGAATGGAGGTGTGTGAAGTCATAGAATAGAAGTGTGTGAAGTCATAGAATGGAGGTTGGTGAAGTAAGAATGGAGGTGTGGTAAGTCAAAGAATGGAGTCGTGTGAACTCAGAATAGAGGTGTGTGAATTCACAGAATGGAGGTTTGTGAAGTCATAGAACGGAGTTGTGTGAGGTCATAGAATGGATGTTTCTGAAGTAAGAATGAAGGTGTGTGAAGTCATAGAATGGAGGTGTGTGAAGTCATAGAATGGAGGTGTGTGAACTCACAATGGAGTTGTGTGAAGTCAAAGAATGGTGGTGTGTGAAGTCAAAGAATGGAAGTGTGTGAAGTCATAGAATGGAGCTATGTGAAGTCAGAATGGATGTGTGTGAAGTCATAGAATGGAGGTGTTTGCAATCAAAATGGTGGTATGTGAACTCATAGAATGGATGTGTATGAAGTCAAAATGGATGTGTGTGAAGTCACAGAATGGAGGTTTGTGAAGTCAAAGAATGGAAGTGTGTGAAGTCAAAATGGAGGTGTGTGAAGTCACAGAATGGAGGTTTGTGAAGTCACAGAATGGAGGTTTGTGATGTCAAAATGGTGGTGTGTAAAGTCACAAATGGAGGTGTGTGAAGTCACAGAATGGAGGTTTGTGAAGTCACAGAATGGAGGTTTGTGAAGTCAAAATGGTGGTGTGTAAAGTCACAAATGGAGGTGTGTGAAGTCACAGAATGTAGGTGTGTGAACTCAAAATGGAGGTTTGTGAAGTGAAAGAATGGAGGTGTGTGAAGTCATAGAATGAAGGTGTGTGAAGTCACAGAATGAAGGTGTGTTAAGTCACAGAACGGAGGTGTGTGAACTCAGAATGGAAGTGTGTGAATTCCCAGAATGGACGTGTGGGAAGTTGTAGAATGGAGTTGTGTGAAGTCACAGAATGGAGATGTGTGAATTCATAGAATCGAGGTGTGTGAAGTCATAGAATGGAGGTGTGTGAAGTCACAGAATGGAGGTGTGTGAAGTCACAGAATGGAGGTGTGTGAACTCACAATGGACGTGTGTGAAGTCACAGAATGGAGGTGTGTGAAGTCACAGAATGGAGGTGTGTGAAGTCAGAATGGAGTTGAATGAAGTCATAGAATGGAGGTATGTGATGTCAGAATGGAGGTGTGTGAAGTCATAGAATGGAGGTGTGTGAAGTCAGAATGGAGGGGTGTGAAGTCAAAGAATGGAGGTATGTGAAGTCACAGAATGGAGGGGTGTGAAGTCAGAATAGAGGTGTACGAAGTCATAGAATGGAGGTGTGTGAAGTCAGAATGGAGCTGTGTGAACTCATAGAATGGAGGTGTGTGAAGTCACAATGGAGATGTGTGAATTCATAGAATGGTGGTTTTTGAAGTCACAGAATGGATGTGTGTGAAGTCATAGAATGGAGGTGTATGAAGTCAGATTGGAGGTATGTGAAGTCAAAGAATGGAGGTGTGTCAACTCAGAAATGAGGTATGTGAAGTCATAGCATGGAGGTGTGTGAAGTCATAGAATGGAGGTGTGTGAAGTCACAGAATGGAGCTGTGTGAAGTCAGAATGGAGGAGTGTGAAGTCATAGAATGGAAGTGTGTGAAGTCAGAATGGAGCTGTGTGACCTCATAGAATTGACGTGTGTGAAGTCAAAATGGAGGTGTGTGAAGACATAGAATGGAGGTGTGTGAAGTCACAGAATGGAGGTGTGTGAAGTCATAGAATGGAAGTGTGTGAAGTCATAGAATGGATGTTTGTTAAGTAAGAATGAAGGTGTGCGAAGTCATAGAATGGAAGTGTGTGAAGTCACAGAATGAAGGTGTGTGAAGTCACAAAATGGGGGTGTGTTAAGTCACAGAATGGAGGTGTGTGAAGTCAGAGAATGGAGGTGTGTGAACTCAGAATGGAGGTGTGTGAAGTCACAGAACGGAGATTTGTGAAGTCATAGAATGGAGGTGCGTGAAGTCAGAGAATGGATGTTTCTGAAGTAAGAATGAAGGTGTGTGAAGTCATAGAATGGAGGTGTGTGAAGTCAAAATGGAGGTGTGTGAACTCATAGAATGGAGGTGTGTGAACTCATAGAATGGAGGTGTGTGAAGTCATGGAATGGAGGTGTGTGAAGTCAAAGAATGGAGGTGGGTGAAGTCAAACAATAAAGGTGTGTGAATTCACAGAATGGAGGTGTTTGAAATCACAGAATGCAGGTTTGTGAAGTCAAAATGTGGTGTGTAGAGTCACAAATGGAGGTTTGTGAACTCATAGAATGGAGATGTGTGAAGTCTAAGAATGGAGGTGTGTGAAGTCATGGAATGGAGGTGTGTGAAGTCAGAATGGAGTTGAATGAAGTCATAGAATGGAGGTGTGTGAAGTCACAGAATGGAGGTGTATGAAGTCATAGAATGGAGCTGTGTGAAGTCAGATGGGAGGTGTGTGAAGTCACAGAATGGAGGTGTGTGAACTCAGAATGGAGGTGTGTGAAGTCACAGAGTGGAGGTGTGTGAAGTCATAGAATGGAGGTATGTGAAGTCATAGAATGGAAGTGTGTGAAGTCATAATGTAGGTGTGTGAAGTCACAGAATTGAGGTGTGTGAAGTCACAGAATGGAGGTGTGTGAAGTCATAGATTGGAGGTGTGTGAAGTCATAGAATGGAGGTGCGTGAATTCATAGAATGGATGTTTGTGAAGTAAGAATGAAGGTGTGTTAAGTCATAGAATGGAGGTGTGTGAAGTCATAGAATGGAGGTGTGTGAAGTCAGAATGGAGTTGAATGAAGTCATAGAATGGAGGTGTGTGATGTCAGAATGGAGGTGTGTGAAGTCATAGAATGGAGGTGTGTGAAGTCAGAATGGAGGGGTGTGAAGTCAAAGAATGGATGTATGTGAAGTCACAGAATGGAGGGGTGTGAAGTCAGAATAGAGGTGTACGAAGTCATAGAATGGAGGTGTGTGAAGTCAGAATGGAGCTGTGTGAACTCATAGAATGGAGGTGTGTGAAGTCACAATGGAGATGTGTGAATTCATAGAATGGTGGTTTTTGAAGAATGGAGGTGTGTCAACTCAGAAATGAGGTATGTGAAATCATAGAATGGAGGTGTGTGTAGTCATAGAATGGAGGTGTGTGAAGTCACAGAATGGAGCTGTGTGAAATCAGAATGGAGGAGTGTGAAGTCATAGAATGGAAGTGTGTGAAGTCAGAATGGAGCTGTGTGAACTCATAGAATGGACGTGTGTGAAGTCAAAAAGGAGGTATGTGAAGACATAGAATGGAGGTGTGTGAAGTCACAGAATGGAGGTGTGTGAAGTCATAGAATGGAAGTGTGTGAAGTCATAGAATGGATGTTTGTGAAGTAAGAATGAAGGTGTGTGAAGTCACAGAATGGAAGTGTGTGAAGTCACAGAATGGAGGTGTGTGAAGTCACAGAATGGAGGTGTGTTAAGTCACAGAATGGAGGTGTGTGAAGTCAGAGAATGGAGGTGTGTGAACTCAGAATGGAGGTGTGTGAAGTCACAAAACGGAGATTTGTGAAGTCATAGAATGGAGGTGCGTGAAGTCAGAGAATGGATATTTCTGAAGTAAGAATGAAGGTGTGTGAACTCATAGAATGGAGGTGTGTGAAGTCAAAATGGAGATGTGTGAACTCATAGAATGGAGGTGTGTGAACTCATAGAATGGAGGTGTGTGAAGTCATGGAATGGAGGTGTGTGAAGTCAAAGAATGGAGGCGTGTGAAGTCAAACAATAAAGGTGTGTGAAGTCACAGAATGGAGGTGTGTGAAATCACACAATGCAGGTTTGTGAAGTCAAAAAGGTGGTGTGTAGAGTCACAAATGGAGGTTTCTGAACTCATAGAATGGAGCTGTGTGAAGTCTAAGAATGGAGGTGTGTGAAGTCATGGAATGGAGGTGTGCGAAGTCATGGAATGGAGGTGTATGAAGTCAGATTGGAGGTGTGTGAAGTCACAGAATGGAGGTGTGTGAACTCAGAATGGAGGTGTGTGAAGTCACAGAATGCTGGTGTGTGAAGTCATAGAATGGAGGTGTGTGAAGTCAGAATGGAGTTGAATGAAGTCATAGAATGGAGGTGTGTGATGTCAGAATGGAGGTGTGTGAAGTCATAGAATGGAGGTGTGTGAAGTCAGTATGGAGGTGTGTGAACTCATAGAATGGAGGTGTGTGAAGTCACAGTGGAGGGGTGTGAAGTCATAGAATGGAGGTGTGTGAAGTCACAGAATGGAGGTGTATGAAGTCATAGAATGGAGCTGTGTGAAGCCAGATGGGAGGTGTGTGAAGTCACAGAATGGAGGTGTGTGAACTCAGAATGGAGGTGTGTGAAGTCACAGAATTGAGGTGTGTGAAGTCACAGAATGGAGGTGTGTGAAGTCATAGATTGGAGGTGTGTGAAGTCATAGAATGGAGGTGCGTGAAGTAATAGAATGGATGTTTGTGAAGTAAGAATGAAGGTGTGTTAAGTCATAGAATGGAGGTGTGTGAAGTCATAGAATGGAGGTGTGTGAAGTCATAGAATGGAGGTGTGTGAAGTCACAGAATTGATGTTTGTGAGGTCAGAATGGAGGTGTGTGAAGTCAGAATGGAGGTTTGTGAAGTCAGAGAATGGAGGTTTGTGAAGTCATAGAATGGAGGTGTGTGAACTCACAATGGAGTTGTGTGAAGTCAAAGAATGGTGGTGTGTGAAGTCAAAGAATGGAAGTGTGTGAAGTCATAGTATGGAGCTGTGTGAAGTCAGAATGGAGGTGTGTGAAGTCACAGAATTGATGTTTGTGAAGTCAGAATGGAGGTTTGTGAAGTCAGAATGGAGGTGTGTGAAGTCATAGAATGGAGTTGTGTGAAGTCACAATGCAGGTGTGTGAACTCATAGAATGGAGATGTGTGAAGTCACAGAATGGAGGTTTGTGAAGTCATAGAATGGAGGTGTGTGAAGTCATAGAATGGAGGTGTGTGAAGTCATAGAATGGAGGTGTGTGAAGTCATAGAATGGACGTTTGTGAACTCATAGAATGGAGGTCTGTAAAGTCATAGAATGGATGTATTTGAAGTAAGAATGTAGGGGTGTGAAGTCATAGAATGGAGGTGTTTGCAATCAAAATGGTGGTATGTGAACTCATAGAATGGATGTGTATGAAGTCAAAATGGAGGTGTGTGAAGTCACAGAATGGAGGTTTGTGAAGTCAAAGAATGGAAGTGTGTGAAGTCAAAATGGAGGTGTGTGAAGTCACAGAATGGAGGTTTGTGAAGTCACAGAATGGAGGTTTGTGAAGTCAAAATGGTGGTGTGTAAATCACAAATGGAGGTGTGTGAAGTCACAGAATGGAGGTTTGTGAAGTCACAGAATGGAGGTTTGTGAAGTCAAAATGGTGGTGTGTAAAGTCACAAATGGAGGTGTGTGAAGTCACAGAATGTAGGTGTGTGAACTCAAAATGGAGGTGTGTGAAGTGAAAGAATGGAGGTGTGTGAAGTCATAGAATGAAGGTTTGTGAAGTCACAGAATGAAGGTGTGTTACGTCACAGAACGGACGTGTGTGAACTCAGAATGGAGGTGTGTGAAGTCCCAGAATGGAGGTGTGGGAAGTCATAGAATGGAGTTTTGTGAAGTCACAGAATGGAGATGTGTGAATTCATAGAATCGAGTTGTGTGAAGTCATAGAATGGAGGTGTGTGAAGTCACAGAATGGAGGTGTGTGAAGTCACAGAATGGAGGTGTGTGAAGTTACAGAATGGAGGTGTGTGAACTCACAATGGAGGTGTGTGAAGTCAAAGAATGGAGGTGTGTGAAGTCATAGAATGCAAGTGTTTGAAGTCATAGAATGAAGGTGTGTGAAGCCAGAATTGAGGTGTGTGAACACACAGAATTGAGGTGTGTGAACTCAGAATGAAGGTGTGTGAAGTCAAAGAATGGAGGTTTGTGAAGTCATAGAATGGAGGTGTATGAAGTCATAGAATGGATGTTTCTGAAGTAGAATGGAGGTGTGTGAAGACATTGAATGGAGGTGTGTGAAGTCAAAATGGAGGTGTGCGAACTCATAAAATGGAGATGAGTGAAGTCATGGAAAGGAGGTGTGTGAAGTCCAAAAATGGAGGTGTGTGAAGTCAAACAATGGTGGTGTGTGAGGTCAAAATGGAGGTGTGTGAAGTCACAGAATGGAGGTGTGTGAAGTCAAAGATTGGAGGTGTGTGAAGTCATCGAAAGGAGGTGTGTGAAGTCATGGAATGGAGGTGTGTGAAGTCACAGAATGGCGGTGTGTGAAGTGAGAATGGAGTTGTGTGAAGTCATAGAATGTAGGTGTGTGAAGTCACAGAATGGAGGTGTGTGAAGTCACAGAACGGTGGTGTGTGAACTCACAATGGAGGTGTGTGAAATCACAGAATGGAGGTGTGTGAAGTCATACAATGGAGGTGTGTGAAGTCAGAATGGAGTTGAATGAAGTCATAGAATGGAGGTGTGTGATGTCAGAATGGAGGTGTGTGAAGTCATAGAATGGAGGTGTGTGAAGTCAGAATGGAGGTGTGTGACCTCATAGAATGGAGGTGGGTGAAGTCACAGTGGAGGTGTGTGAAGTCATAGAATGGAGGTGTGTGAAGTCACAGAATGGAGGTGTATGAAGTCATGGAATGGAGCTGTGTGAAGTCAGATGGGAGGTGTGTGAAGTCACAGAATGGAGGTGTGTGAACTCAGAATGGAGGTGTGTGAAGTCACAGAATGGAGGTGTGTGAAGTCATAGAATGGAGGTATGTGAAGTCATACAGTGGAGGTGTGTGAAGTCATAATGTAGGGGTGTGAAGTCACAGAATTGAGGTGTGTGAAGTCACAGAATGGAGGTGTGTGAAGTCATAGATTGGAGGTGTGTGAAGGCATAGAATGGAGGTGCGTGAAGTTATAGAATGGATGTTTGTGAAGAAAGAATGAAGGTGTGTTAAGTCATAGAATGGAGGTGTGTGAAGGCACAGAATGGAGGTGTGTGAAGTCATGGAATGGAGCTGTGTGAAGTCAGAATGGAGGTGTGTGAAGTCAGAATGGAGGTGTGTGAAGTCATAGAATGGAGGTGTATGAAGTCATAGAATGGATGTTTCTGAAGTAGAATGGAGGTGTGTGAAGTCATTGAATATAGGTGTGTGAAATCAAAATGGAGGTGTGCGAACTCATAAAATGGAGATGAGTGAAGTCATGGAAAGGAGGTGTGTGAAGTCCAAAAATGGCGGTGTGTGAAGTCAAACAATGGTGGTGTGTGAAGTCACAGAACGGAGGTGTGTGAAGTCAAAGAATGGAAGTGTGTGAGGTCAAAATGGAGGTGTGTGAAGTCTCAGAATGGAGGTGTGGGAAGTGACAGAATGGAGGTGTGTGAAGTCATCGATAGGAGGTGTGTGAAGGCATGGAATGGAGGTGTGTGAAGTCACAGAATGGCGGTGTGTGAAGCCAGAATGGAGGTGTGTGAAGTCATAGAATGGAGTTGTGTGAACTCACAATGGAGTTGTGTGAAGTCAAAGAATGGTGGTGTGTGAAGTCAAAGAATGGAAGTGTGTGAAGTCATAGAATGGAGCTGTGTGAAGTCAGAATGGGGGTGTGTGAAGTCATAGAATGCAGGTGTGTGAACTCACAATGGAGTTTTGTGAAGTCAAAGAATGGTGGTGTGTGAAGTCAAAGAATGGAAGTGTGTGAAGTCATAGAATGGAGGTGTGTGACGTCATAGAATGGACGTGTGTGAAGTCATAGAATGGAGGTGTGTGAAGTCACAGAATTGATGTTTGTGAGGTCAGAATGGAGGTGTGTGAAGTCAGAATGGAGGTTTGTGAAGTCAGAGAATGGAGGTGTGTGAAGTCATATAATTGAGGTGTGTGAAGTCATAGAATGGAGGTGTGTGAAGTCACAGAATTGATGTTTGTGAAATCAGAATGAAGCTGTGTGAACTCACAATGGAGGTGTGTGAATTTAAAGAATGGATGTGTGTGAAGTCACAGAATTGATGTTTGTGAAGTCAGAATGGAGGTTTGTGAAGTCAGAATGGAGGTGTGTGAAGTCATAGAATGGAGGTGTGTGAAGTCACAATGCAGGTGTGTGAACTCATAGAATGGAGATGTGTGAAGTCACAGAATGGAGGTGTGTGAAGTCATAGAATGGAGGTGTGTGAAGTCATAGAATGGAGGTGTGTGAAGTCATAGAATGGAAGTGTGTGAAGTCATAGAATGGACGTTTCTGAACTCATAGAATGGAGGTCTGTAAAGTCATAGAATGGATGTTTTTGAAGTAAGAATGTAGGGGTATGAAGTCATAGAATGGAGGTGTGTGCAATCAAAATGGCGGTATGTGAACTCATAGAATGGATATGTGTGAAGTCAAAATGGAGGTGTGTGAAGTCACAGAATGGAGGTTTGTGAAGTCAAAGAATGGAATTGTGTGAAGTCAAAATGGAGGTGTGTGAAGTCACAGAATGGAGGTTTGTGAAGTCACAGAATGGAGGTTTGTGAAGTCAAAATGGTGGTGTGTAAAGTCACAAATGGAGGTGTGTGAAGTCACAGAATGGAGGTTTGTGAAGTCACAGAATGGAGGTTTGTGAAGTCAAAATGGTGGTGTGTAAAGTCACAAATGGAGGTGTGTGAAGTCACAGAATGTAGGTGTGTGAACTCAAAATGGAGGTGTGTGAAGTGAAAGAATGGAGGTGTGTGAAGTCATAGAATGAAGGTGTGTGAAGTCACAGAATGAAGGTGTGTTAAGTTACAGAACAGAGGTGTGTGAACTCAGAATGGAGGTGAGTGAAGTCCCAGAATGGAGGTGTGGGAAGTCATAGAATGGAGTTGTGTGAAGTCACAGAATGGAGGTGTGTGAAGTCACAGAATGGAGGTGTGTGAACTCAGAATGAAGGTGTGTGAAGTCAAAGAATAGAGGTTTGTGAAGTCATAGAATGGAGGTGTATGAAGTCATAGAATGGATGTTTCTGAAGTAGAATGGAGGTGTGTGAAGTCATAGAATGTAGGTGTGTGAAGTCAAAATGGAGGTGTGCGAACTCATAAAATGGAGATGAGTGAAGTCATGGAAAGGAGGTGTGTGAAGTCCAAAAATGGAGGTGTGTGAAGTCAAACAATGGTGGTGTGTGAAGTCACAGAACGGAGGTGTGTGAAGTCAAAGAATGGAAGTGTGTGAAGTCAAAATGGAGGTATGTGAAGTCACAGAATGTTGGTGTGTGAAGTCACAGAATGGAGGTGTGTGAAGTCATCGATAGGAGGTGTGTGAAGTCATGGAATGGACTTGTGTGAAGTCACAGAATGGCGGAGTGTGAAGTCAGAATGAAGTTGTGTGAAGTCATAGAATGTAGGTGTGTGAAGTCAAAATGGAGGTGTGTGAAGTCATTGAATGGAGGTGTGTGAAGTCAGAATGGAGGTGTGTGAACTCATAGAATGGAGGTGTGAAGTCACAATGGAGGTGTGTGAAGTCATAGAATGGAGGTGTGTGAAGTCACAGTATGGAGGTGTGTGAAATCATAGAATGGAGCTGTGTGAAGTCAGATTTGAGGAGTGTGAATTCACAGAATGGAGGTGTGTGAACTCAGAATAGAGGTGTGTGAAGACACAGAATGGAGGTGTGAAGTCATAGAATGGAGGTGTGTGTAGTCATAATGGAGGTGTGTGAAGTCACAGAATTGAGGTGTGTGAAGTCACAGATGGAGGTGTGTGAAGTCATAGAATGGAGGTGTGTGAAGTCATAGAATGGAGCTGTGTGAACTCACAATGGAGGAGTGTGAAGTCAAAGTATGGAGGTGTGTGAAGTCATAGAATGGAAGTGTGTGAAGTCATAGAATGAAGGTGTGTGAAACCAGAATTGAGGTGTGTGAAGTCAAAATGGAGATGTGTGATGTCACAGAATGGAGGTGTATGAAGTCACAGAATGGAGGTGTGTGAAGTCATAGAATGGAGGTGTGTGAAGTCACAAAATGGAGATGTGTGAAGTCACAGAATGGAGGTGTGTGAAGTCAAAATGGAGGTGTGTGAACTCATAGAATGGAGGTGTGTGAACTCATAGAATGGAAGTGTGTGAAGTCATGGAATGGAGGTGTGTGAAGTCAAAGAATGGAGTTGTGAAGTCAAACAATAAAGGTGTGTGAAGTCACAGAATGGAGGTGTGTGATCACAGAATGGAGGTGTGTGAAGTCAAAAAGGTGGTGTGTAGAGTCACAAATGGAGGTGTGTGAACTCATAAAATGGAGGTGTGTGAAGTCACAGAATTGATGTTTGTGAAGTCAGAATCGAGGTGTGTGAACTCACAATGGAGGTGTGTGAAGTCAAAGAATGGAGGTGTGTGAGGACAAAGAATGGAAGTGTGTGAAGTCATAGAATGGAGGTGTGTGAAGTCATAGAATGGAGGTGTGTGAAGACATAGAATCGAGGTGTGTGAAGTCACAGAATTGATGTTTGTGAGGTCAGAATGGAGGTGTGTGAAGTCAGAATGGAGGTTTGTGAAGTCAGAGAATGGAGGTGTGTGAAGTCATACAATGGAGGCATGTGAAGTCATAGAATGGAGGTGTGTGAAGTCACAGAATTGATGTTGGGAAGTCAGAATGTAGGTGTGTGAACTCACAATGGAGGTGTGTGAAGTCAAAGAATGGAGGTGTGTGAAGTCACAGAATTGATGTTTGTAAAGTCAGAATGGAGGTGTGTGAAGTCAGAATGGAGGTGTGTGAAGTCATAGAATGGAGGTGTGTGAAGTCACAATACAGGTGTGTGAACTCATAGAATGGAGATGTGTGAAGTCACAGAATGGAGGTGTGTGCAGTCATAGAATGGAGGTGTGTGAAGTCATAGAATGGAGGTGTGTGAAGTCATAGAATGGAGGTTTGTGAACTCATAGAATGGAGGTCTGTAAAGTCATAGAATGGATGTTTTTGAAGTAAGAATGTAGGGGAGTGAAGTCATAGAATGGAGGTGTGTGCAATCAAAATGGTGGTATGTGAACTCATAGAATGGATGTGTGTGAACTGATAGAGTGGAGGTGTGTGAAGTCATGGAATGGAGGTGTGTGAAATCAAAGAATGGAGGTGTGTGAAGTCAAACAATGGAGGTATGCGAAGTCACAGAATGGAGGTTTGTGAAGTCACCGATGGAGGTTTGCGAAGTCAAAATGGTGGTGTGTAAAGTCACAGAATGGAGGTGTGTGAAGTCAAAGAATGAAAGTGTGTGAAGTCAAAATGGAGGTGTGTGAAGTCACAGAATGGAGGTGTGTGAAGTCACAGAATGGAGGTGTGTGAAGTCATCCAAAGGATTTGTGTGAAGTCATGCAATGGAGGTGTGTGAAGTCAGAGAATGGCGGTGTGTGAAGTCAGAATGGAGTTGTGTGAAGTCATAGAATGTAGGTGTGTGAAGTCAGAATGGAAGTGTGTGAAGTCATAGAATGGAGGTGTGTGAAGTCAGAATGGAGGTGTGTGAACTCATAGAATGGAGGTGTGAAGTCACAATGGAGGTGTGTGAAGTCATAGAATGGAGGTTTGTGAAGTCACAGTATGGAGGTGTGTGAAATCATAGAATGGAGCTGTGTGAAGTCAGATATGAGGAGTGTGAAGTCACAGAATGGAGGTGTGTGAACTCAGAATGGAGGTGAGTGAAGTCACAGAATGGAGATGTGAAGTCATAGAATGGAGGTGTGTGAAGTCATAGAGTGGAGGTGTGTGAAGTCATAATGAAGGTGTGTGAAGTCACAGAATGGAGGTGTGTGAAGTCACAGATGCAGGTGTGGGAAGTCATAGAATGCAGGTGTGTTAAGTCATAGAATGGAGGTGTGTGAAGTCGTAGAATTGATGTTTGTGAAGTAAGAATGAAGGTGTTTTAAGTCATAGAATGGAGGTGTTTGAAGGCACAGAATGGAGGTGTGTGAAGTCACAGAATGGAGGTGTGTGAACTCACAATGGAGGTGTGTGAAGTCAAAGAATGGGGTGTGCGAAGTCATAGAATGGAAGTGTGTGAAATCATAGAATGAAGGTGTGTGAAGCCAGAATTGAGGTGTGTGAAGTCGCAGAAGTGAGGTGTGTGAACTCAGAATGAAGGTGTGTTAAGTCATAGAATGGAGGTGTATGAAGGCACAGAATGGAGGTGTGCGAAGTCATAGAATGGAGGTGTGTGACGTCATAGAATGGAGGTTTGTGAAGTCATAGAATGTAGGTGTGTGAAGTCATAGAATGGAGGTGTGTGAAGTCAAAATGGTGGTGTGTGAACTCATAGAATGGAGGTGTGTGAACTGATAGAGTGGAGGTGTGTGAAGTCATGGAATGGAGGTGTGTGAAGTCAAAATGGAGGTGTGTGAAGTCACAGAATGGAGGTGTGTGAAGTCACAGAATGGAGGTGTGTGAAGTCAAAATGGTGGTGTGTAACGTCACAAATGGAGGTGTGTGAAGTCACAAAATGTAGGTGTGTGAACTCAATATGGAGGTGTGTGAAGTCAAATAATGGAGGTGTGTGAAGTCATAGAATGGAGGTGTGTGAAGTCACAGAATGGAGGTGTGTAAAGTCACAGAATGGAGGTGTGTGAAGTCACAGAATTGAGGTGTGTGAAGTCACAGAATGGAAGTGTGTGAAGTCACAGAATGGAGGTGTGAAAAGTCACAGAATGGAGGTGTGTGAAGTCACAGAATGGAGGTGTGTGAAGTCACAGAATGGAGGTGTGTGAAGTCACAGAATGGAGGTGTGTGAAGTTACAGAATGGAGGTGTGTGAACTCACAATGGAGGTGTGTGAAGTCAAAGAATGGAGGTGTGTGAAGTCATAGAATGCAAGTGTTTGAAGTCATAGAATGAAGGTGTGTGAAGCCAGAATTGAGGTGTGTGAACACACAGAATTGAGGTGTGTGAACTCAGAATGAAGGTGTGTGAAGTCAAAGAATGGAGGTTTGTGAAGTCATAGAATGGAGGTGTATGAAGTCATAGAATGGATGTTTCTGAAGTAGAATGGAGGTGTGTGAAGTCATTGAATGGAGGTGTGTGAAGTCAAAATGGAGGTGTGCGAACTCATAAAATGGAGATGAGTGAAGTCATGGAAAGGAGGTGTGTGAAGTCCAAAAATGGAGGTGTGTGAAGTCAAACAATGGTGGTGTGTGAGGTCAAAATGGAGGTGTGTGAAGTCACAGAATGGAGGTGTGTGAAGTCAAAGATTGGAGGTGTGTGAAGTCATCGAAAGGAGGTGTGTGAAGTCATGGAATGGAGGTGTGTGAAGTCACAGAATGGCGGTGTGTGAAGTGAGAATGGAGTTGTGTGAAGTCATAGAATGTAGGTGTGTGAAGTCACAGAATGGAGGTGTGTGAAGTCACAGAACGGTGGTGTGTGAACTCACAATGGAGGTGTGTGAAATCACAGAATGGAGGTGTGTGAAGTCATACAATGGAGGTGTGTGAAGTCAGAATGGAGTTGAATGAAGTCATAGAATGGAGGTGTGTGATGTCAGAATGGAGGTGTGTGAAGTCATAGAATGGAGGTGTGTGAAGTCAGAATGGAGGTGTGTGACCTCATAGAATGGAGGTGGGTGAAGTCACAGTGGAGGTGTGTGAAGTCATAGAATGGAGGTGTGTGAAGTCACAGAATGGAGGTGTATGAAGTCATGGAATGGAGCTGTGTGAAGTCAGATGGGAGGTGTGTGAAGTCACAGAATGGAGGTGTGTGAACTCAGAATGGAGGTGTGTGAAGTCACAGAATGGAGGTGTGTGAAGTCATAGAATGGAGGTATGTGAAGTCATACAGTGGAGGTGTGTGAAGTCATAATGTAGGTGTGTGAAGTCACAGAATTGAGGTGTGTGAAGTCACAGAATGGAGGTGTGTGAAGTCATAGATTGGAGGTGTGTGAAGGCATAGAATGGAGGTGCGTGAAGTCATAGAATGGATGTTTGTGAAGAAAGAATGAAGGTGTGTTAAGTCATAGAATGGAGGTGTGTGAAGGCACAGAATGGAGGTGTGTGAAGTCATGGAATGGAGCTGTGTGAAGTCAGAATGGAGGTGTGTGAAGTCAGAATGGAGGTGTGTGAAGTCATAGAATGGAGGTGTATGAAGTCATAGAATGGATGTTTCTGAAGTAGAATGGAGGTGTGTGAAGTCATTGAATATAGGTGTGTGAAATCAAAATGGAGGTGTGCGAACTCATAAAATGGAGATGAGTGAAGTCATGGAAAGGAGGTGTGTGAAGTCCAAAAATGGCGGTGTGTGAAGTCAAACAATGGTGGTGTGTGAAGTCACAGAACGGAGGTGTGTGAAGTCAAAGAATGGAAGTGTGTGAGGTCAAAATGGAGGTGTGTGAAGTCTCAGAATGGAGGTGTGGGAAGTGACAGAATGGAGGTGTGTGAAGTCATCGATAGGAGGTGTGTGAAGGCATGGAATGGAGGTGTGTGAAGTCACAGAATGGCGGTGTGTGAAGCCAGAATGGAGGTGTGTGAAGTCATAGAATGGAGTTGTGTGAACTCACAATGGAGTTGTGTGAAGTCAAAGAATGGTGGTGTGTGAAGTCAAAGAATGGAAGTGTGTGAAGTCATAGAATGGAGCTGTGTGAAGTCAGAATGGGGGTGTGTGAAGTCATAGAATGCAGGTGTGTGAACTCACAATGGAGTTTTGTGAAGTCAAAGAATGGTGGTGTGTGAAGTCAAAGAATGGAAGTGTGTGAAGTCATAGAATGGAGGTGTGTGACGTCATAGAATGGACGTGTGTGAAGTCATAGAATGGAGGTGTGTGAAGTCACAGAATTGATGTTTGTGAGGTCAGAATGGAGGTGTGTGAAGTCAGAATGGAGGTTTGTGAAGTCAGAGAATGGAGGTGTGTGAAGTCATATAATTGAGGTGTGTGAAGTCATAGAATGGAGGTGTGTGAAGTCACAGAATTGATGTTTGTGAAATCAGAATGAAGCTGTGTGAACTCACAATGGAGGTGTGTGAATTTAAAGAATGGATGTGTGTGAAGTCACAGAATTGATGTTTGTGAAGTCAAAATGGAGGTTTGTGAAGTCAGAATGGAGGTGTGTGAAGTCATAGAATGGAGGTGTGTGAAGTCACAATGCAGGTGTGTGAACTCATAGAATGGTGATGTGTGAAGTCACAGAATGGAGGTGTGTGAAGTCATAGAATGGAGGTGTGTGAAGTCATAGAATGGAGGTGTGTGAAGTCATAGAATGGACGTTTCTGAACTCATAGAATGGAGGTCTGTAAAGTCATAGAATGGATGTTTTTGAAGTAAGAATGTAGGGGTATGAAGTCATAGAATGGAGGTGTGTGCAATCAAAATGGCGGTATGTGAACTCATAGAATGGATGTGTGTGAAGTCAAAATGGAGGTGTGTGAAGTCACAGAATGGAGGTTTGTGAAGTCAAAGAATGGAAGTGTGTGAAGTCAAAATGGAGGTGTGTGAAGTCACAGAATGGAGGTTTGTGAAGTCACAGAATGGAGGTTTGTGAAGTCAAAATGGTGGTGTGTAAAGTCACAAATGGAGGTGTGTGAAGTCACAGAATGGAGGTTTGTGAAGTCACAGAATGGAGGTTTGTGAAGTCAAAATGGTGGTGTGTAAAGTCACAAATGGAGGTGTGTGAAGTCACAGAATGTAGGTGTGTGAACTCAAAATGGAGGTGTCTGAAGTGAAAGAATGGAGGTGTGTGAAGTCATAGAATGAAGGTGTGTGAAGTCACAGAATGAAGGTGTGTTAAGTTACAGAACAGAGGTGTGTGAACTCAGAATGGAGGTGAGTGAAGTCCCAGAATGGAGGTGTGGGAAGTCATAGAATGGAGTTGTGTGAAGTCACAGAATGGAGGTGTGTGAAGTCACAGAATGGAGGTGTGTGAACTCAGAATGAAGGTGTGTGAAGTCAAAGAATAGAGGTTTGTGAAGTCATAGAATGGAGGTGTATGAAGTCATAGAATGGATGTTTCTGAAGTAGAATGGAGGTGTGTGAAGTCATAGAATGTAGGTGTGTGAAGTCAAAATGGAGGTGTGCGAACTCATAAAATGGAGATGAGTGAAGTCATGGAAAGGAGGTGTGTGAAGTCCAAAAATGGAGGTGTGTGAAGTCAAACAATGGTGGTGTGTGAAGTCACAGAACGGAGGTGTGTGAAGTCAAAGAATGGAAGTGTGTGAAGTCAAAATGGAGGTATGTGAAGTCACAGAATGTTGGTGTGTGAAGTCACAGAATGGAGGTGTGTGAAGTCATCGATAGGAGGTGTGTGAAGTCATGGAATGGACTTGTGTGAAGTCACAGAATGGCGGAGTGTGAAGTCAGAATGAAGTTGTGTGAAGTCATAGAATGTAGGTGTGTGAAGTCAAAATGGAGGTGTGTGAAGTCATTGAATGGAGGTGTGTGAAGTCAGAATGGAGGTGTGTGAACTCATAGAATGGAGGTGTGAAGTCACAATGGAGGTGTGTGAAGTCATAGAATGGAGGTGTGTGAAGTCACAGTATGGAGGTGTGTGAAATCATAGAATGGAGCTGTGTGAAGTCAGATTTGAGGAGTGTGAATTCACAGAATGGAGGTGTGTGAACTCAGAATAGAGGTGTGTGAAGACACAGAATGGAGGTGTGAAGTCATAGAATGGAGGTGTGTGTAGTCATAATGGAGGTGTGTGAAGTCACAGAATTGAGGTGTGTGAAGTCACAGATGGAGGTGTGTGAAGTCATAGAATGGAGGTGTGTGAAGTCATAGAATGGAGGTGTGTGAACTCACAATGGAGGAGTGTGAAGTCAAAGTATGGAGGTGTGTGAAGTCATAGAATGGAAGTGTGTGAAGTCATGGAATGAAGGTGTGTGAAACCAGAATTGAGGTGTGTGAAGTCAAAATGGAGATGTGTGATGTCACAGAATGGAGGTGTATGAAGTCACAGAATGGAGGTGTGTGAAGTCATAGAATGGAGGTGTGTGAAGTCACAAAATGGAGATGTGTGAAGTCACAGAATGGAGGTGTGTGAAGTCAAAATGGAGGTGTGTGAACTCATAGAATGGAGGTGTGTGAACTCATAGAATGGAAGTGTGTGAAGTCATGGAATGGAGGTGTGTGAAGTCAAAGAATGGAGTTGTGAAGTCAAACAATAAAGGTGTGTGAAGTCACAGAATGGAGGTGTGTGATCACAGAATGGAGGTGTGTGAAGTCAAAAAGGTGGTGTGTAGAGTCACAAATGGAGGTGTGTGAACTCATAAAATGGAGGTGTGTGAAGTCACAGAATTGATGTTTGTGAAGTCAGAATCGAGGTGTGTGAACTCACAATGGAGGTGTGTGAAGTCAAAGAATGGAGGTGTGTGAGGACAAAGAATGGAAGTGTGTGAAGTCATAGAATGGAGGTGTGTGAAGTCATAGAATGGAGGTGTGTGAAGACATAGAATCGAGGTGTGTGAAGTCACAGAATTGATGTTTGTGAGGTCAGAATGGAGGTTTGTGAAGTCAGAGAATGGAGGTGTGTGAAGTCATACAATGGAGGCATGTGAAGTCATAGAATGGAGGTGTGTGAAGTCACAGAATTGATGTTGGGAAGTCAGAATGTAGGTGTGTGAACTCACAATGGAGGTGTGTGAAGTCAAAGAATGGAGGTGTGTGAAGTCACAGAATTGATGTTTGTAAAGTCAGAATGGAGGTGTGTGAAGTCAGAATGGAGGTGTGTGAAGTCATAGAATGGAGGTGTGTGAAGTCACAATACAGGTGTGTGAACTCATAGAATGGAGATGTGTGAAGTCACAGAATAGAGGTGTGTGCAGTCATAGAATGGAGGTGTGTGAAGTCATAGAATGGAGGTGTGTGAAGTCATAGAATGGAGGTTTGTGAACTCATAGAATGGAGGTCTGTAAAGTCATAGAATGGATGTTTTTGAAGTAAGAATGTAGGGGAGTGAAGTCATAGAATGGAGGTGTGTGCAATCAAAATGGTGGTATGTGAACTCATAGAATGGATGTGTGTGAACTGATAGAGTGGAGGTGTGTGAAGTCATGGAATGGAGGTGTGTGAAATCAAAGAATGGAGGTGTGTGAAGTCAAACAATGGAGGTATGCGAAGTCACAGAATGGAGGTTTGTGAAGTCACCGATGGAGGTTTGCGAAGTCAAAATGGTGGTGTGTAAAGTCACAGAATGGAGGTGTGTGAAGTCAAAGAATGAAAGTGTGTGAAGTCAAAATGGAGGTGTGTGAAGTCACAGAATGGAGGTGTGTGAAGTCACAGAATGGAGGTGTGTGAAGTCATCCAAAGGATTTGTGTGAAGTCATGCAATGGAGGTGTGTGAAGTCAGAGAATGGCGGTGTGTGAAGTCAGAATGGAGTTGTGTGAAGTCATAGAATGTAGGTGTGTGAAGTCAGAATGGAAGTGTGTGAAGTCATAGAATGGAGGTGTGTGAAGTCATAGAGTGGAGGTGTGTGAAGTCATAATGAAGGTGTGTGAAGTCACAGAATGGAGGTGTGTGAAGTCACAGATGCAGGTGTGGGAAGTCATAGAATGCAGGTGTGTTAAGTCATAGAATGGAGGTGTGTGAAGTCGTAGAATTGATGTTTGTGAAGTAAGAATGAAGGTGTTTTAAGTCATAGAATGGAGGTGTTTGAAGGCACAGAATGGAGGTGTGTGAAGTCACAGAATGGAGGTGTGTGAACTCACAATGGAGGTGTGTGAAGTCAAAGAATGGGGTGTGCGAAGTCATAGAATGGAAGTGTGTGAAATCATAGAATGAAGGTGTGTGAAGCCAGAATTGAGGTGTGTGAAGTCGCAGAAGTGAGGTGTGTGAACTCAGAATGAAGGTGTGTTAAGTCATAGAATGGAGGTGTATGAAGGCACAGAATGGAGGTGTGCGAAGTCATAGAATGGAGGTGTGTGAAGTCATAGAATGGAGGTTTGTGAAGTCATAGAATGTAGGTGTGTGAAGTCATAGAATGGAGGTGTGTGAAGTCAAAATGGTGGTGTGTGAACTCATAGAATGGAGGTGTGTGAACTGATAGAGTGGAGGTGTGTGAAGTCATGGAATGGAGGTGTGTGAAGTCAAAATGGAGGTGTGTGAAGTCACAGAATGGAGGTGTGTGAAGTCACAGAATGGAGGTGTGTGAAGTCAAAATGGTGGTGTGTAACGTCACAAATGGAGGTGTGTGAAGTCACAAAATGTAGGTGTGTGAACTCAATATGGAGGTGTGTGAAGTCAAATAATGGAGGTGTGTGAAGTCATAGAATGGAGGTGTGTGAAGTCACAGAATGGAGGTGTGTAAAGTCACAGAATGGAGGTGTGTGAAGTCACAGAATTGAGGTGTGTGAAGTCACAGAATGGAAGTGTGTGAAGTCACAGAATGGAGGTGTGAAAAGTCACAGAATGGAGGTGTGAAAAGTCACAGAATGGAGGTGTGTGAAGTCACAGAATGGAGGTGTGTGAAGTCACAGAATGGAGGTGTGTGAAGTCAAAATGGAGGTGTGTGAACTCATAGAATGGAAGTGTGTGAACTCATAGAATGGAAGTGTGTGAAGTCATGGAATGAAGGTGTGTGAAGTCACAGAATGGAGGTGTGTGAAGTCATAGAATGGAGGTGTGTGAAGTCCCAGAATGGAGGTGTGTGAAGTCACAGAATGGAGGTGTGTGAAGTCACAGAATGGAGGTGTGTGAAGTCAAAATGGAGGTGTGTGAACTCATAGAATGGAGGTGTGTGAACTCATAGAATGGAGGTTTGTGAAGTCATGGAATGGAGGTGTGTGAAGTCAAAGAATGGAGGTGTGTGTAGTCAAACAAAATTGGTGTGTGAAGTCACGGAATGGAGGTGTGTGAAATCACAGAATGGAGGTGTGTGATGTCAAAAACGTGGTGTGTAGAGTCACAAATGGAGGTGTGTGAACTCGTAGAATGGAGGTGTGTGATGTCAAAGAATGGAGGTGTGTGAAGTCATGGAATGGAGGTGTGTGAAGTCACAGAATGGAGGTGTGTGAAGTCATAGAATGGAGGTGTGTGAAGTCATACAATGGATGTTTCTGAAGTAAGAATGAAGGTGTGTGAAGTCATAGAATGGAGGTGTGTGAAGTCAAAATGGAGGTGTGTGAACTCATAGAATGAAGGTCTGAGAACTCAAAGAATGGAGGTGTGTGAAGTCATGGAATAAAGGTGTGTGAAGTCAAAGAATGCAGGTGTGTGAAGTCAAACAATAAAGGTGTGTGAAGTCACAGAATGGAGGTGTGTGAAATCACAGAATGGAGGTGTGTGAAGTCATGGAGTGGAGGTGTGTGAAGTCACAGAATGGAGGTGTGTGAAGTCATAGAATGGAGGTGTGTGAAGTCAGAATGGAGGTGTGTGAAGTCATAGAATGGAGGTGTGTGAAGTCAGAATGGAGGTGTGTGAAATCATAGAATGGAGTTGTGTGAAGTCACAGTATGGAGGTGCGTGAAGTCATAGAATGAAGCTGTGTGAAGTGAGAATTGAGGTGTGTGAAGTCACAGAATGGAGGTGTGTGAACTCAGAATGGAGGTGTGAAGTCACTGAATGGAGGTGTGAAGTCATAGAATGGAGGTGTGTGAAGTCATAGAATGGAGGTGTGTGAAGTCATAATGGAGATGTGTGAAGTCACAGAATTGAGGTGTGTGAAGTCACTGAATGGAGGTGTGTGAAGTCATAGAATGGAGGTGTGTGAAGTCATAGAATGGAGGTGTGTGATCATAGAATGGATGTTTGTGAAGTAAGAATGAAGGTGTGTTAAGTCATAGAATGGAGGTGTGTGAAGGCACAGAATGAAGGTGTGTGAAGTCATAGAATGGAGCTGTGTGAAGTCATAATGGAGGTGTGTGAAGTCATAGAATGGAGGTGTGTGAACTCACAATGGAGGTGTGTGAAGTCAAAGAATGGAGGTGTGTGAAGTCATAGAAAGGAATTGTGTGAAGTCATAGAATGGAGGTTTGTGAAGCCAGAATTGAGGTGTGTGAAGTCACAGAATTGAGGTGTGTGAACTCAGAATGGAGGTGTGTGAAGACACAGAATGGAGGTTTGTGAAGTCATAGAATGGACGTGTGTGAAGTCATAGAATGGATGTTTCTGAAGTAGAATGAAGGTGTGTGAAGTCACAGAATGGAGGTGTGGAGTCAAAATGGAGGTGTGCGAACTCATAAAATGGAGATGTGTGAAGTCATGGAATGGAGGTGTGTGAAGTCCAAAAATGGAGGTGTGTGAAGTCAAAGAATGGAGGTGTGTGAAGTCAAACAATAAAGGTGTGTGAAGTCACAGAATGGAGGTGTGTGAAATCACAGAATGGAGGTGTGTGAAGTCAAAAAGGTGGTGTGTAGAGTCACAAATGGAGGTCAGTGAACTCATAGAATGGAGGTGTGTGAAGTCAAAGAATGGAGGTGTGTGAAGTCATCGAATGGAGGTGTGTGAAGTCATGGAATGGAGGTGTGTGAAGTCACAGAGTGGAGGTGTGTGAAGTCAGAATGGAGTTGTGTGAAGTCAAAGAATGGAGGTGTGTGAAGTCAGAATGAAGGTGTTTGAAGTCACAGAATGGAGGTATGTGAAGTCACAGAATGGAGGTGTGTGAAGTCACAGAATGGAGGTGTGTGAAGTCATAGAATGGAGGTGTGTGAACTCATAATGGAGGCGTGAGACATCACAGAATTGTGGTGTGTGAAGTCACAGAATGGAGGTGTGTGAAGTCATAGAATGGAGATGTGTGAAGTCACAGAATGGAGGTGTATGAACTCAGATTGGAGGTGCGGGAAGTCACAATGGAGGTGTGTGAATTTATAGAATGGAGGTGTGTGAAGTCACAGAATGTAGGGGTGTGAAGTCAAAGAATGGAGGTGTGTGAAGTCATAGAATGGAGGTGTGTGAAGTCATAGAATGGAGGTGTGTGAAGTCACAGAATGAAGGTGCGTTAAGTCACAGAATGGAGGTTTGTGAACTCAGAATGGAGGTGTGTGAAGTCACAGAATGGAGGTGTGGGAAGTCATAGAATGGAGTTTTGTGAAGTCACAGAATGGAGGTGTGTGAATTAATAGAATGTAGGTGTGAGAAATCATAGAATGGAGGTGTGTGAAGTCACAGAATGGAGGTGTGTGAAGTCACAGAATGGAGGTGTGTGAAGTCACAGAATGGAGGTGTGTGAACTCAAAATGGAGGTGTGTGAAGTCAAAGTATGGAGGTGTGTGAAGTCATAGAATGGAACTGTGTGAAGCCATAGAATGGAGGTGTGTGAAGTGAGAATTGAGGTGTGTGAAGTCACGGAATTGAGGCGTGTGAACTCAGAATGGAGGTGTGTGAAGTCACAGAATGGAGGTTTGTGAAGTCATAGAATGGAGGTGTGTGAAGTCATAGAATGGATGTTTCTGAAGTAGAATGAAGATGTGTGAACTCATAGAATGGAGCTGTGTGAAGTCAAAATGGAGGTGTGTGAACTCATAATTGGTGTGTGAAGTCATGGAATGAAGGTGTGTGAAGTCCAAGAATATAGGTGTGTGAAGTCAAACAATGGTGGTGTTTGAAGTCAGAGAATGCAGGTGTGTTAAGTCAAAGAATGGAAGTGTGTGAAGTCAAAATTGAGGTGTGTGAAGTCACAGAATGTAGGTGTGTGAAGTCACAGAATGAAGGTGTTTGAAGTCAAAATTTTGGTGTGTGAAGTCACAAATGGAGGTGTCTGAAGTCAGAATGCAGCTGTGTGAAGTCATTGAATGGAGGTGTGTGAAGTCAGAATGGAGGTGTGTGAACTCATAGAATGGAGTGTGTGAAGTCACAATGGGGTTGTGTGAAGTCATAGAATGGGGGTGTGTGAAGTCAAATTGCAGCTGTGTGAAATCAGAGAATTTAGGTGTGTCAACTCAGAAATGAGGAGTGTGAAGTCATAGATTGGAAGTGCGTGAAGTCATAGAATGGATGTTTCTGAAGTAAGAATGAAGGTGTGTGAAGTCATAGAAAGGAGGTGTGTGAAGTCAAAATGGAGGTGTGTGAACTCATAGAATGGAGGTGTGTGAACTCATAGAATGGAGGTGTGTGTAGTCATGGAATGGAGGTGTGTGAAGTCAATGAATGGAGGTGTGTGAAGTCACAGAATGGAGGTGTGTGAACTCAGAATGAAGGTGTGTGAAGTCAAAGAATAGAGGTTTGTGAAGTCATAGAATGGAGGTGTATGAAGTCATAGAATGGATGTTTCTGAAGTAGAATGGAGGTGTGTGAAGTCATAGAATGTAGGTGTGTGAAGTCAAAATGGAGGTGTGCGAACTCATAAAATGGAGATGAGTGAAGTCATGGAAAGGAGGTGTGTGAAGTCCAAAAATGGAGGTGTGTGAAGTCAAACAATGGTGGTGTGTGAAGTCACAGAACGGAGGTGTGTGAAGTCAAAGAATGGAAGTGTGTGAAGTCAAAATGGAGGTATGTGAAGTCACAGAATGTTGGTGTGTGAAGTCACAGAATGGAGGTGTGTGAAGTCATCGATAGGAGGTGTGTGAAGTCATGGAATGGACTTGTGTGAAGTCACAGAATGGCGGAGTGTGAAGTCAGAATGAAGTTGTGTGAAGTCATAGAATGTAGGTGTGTGAAGTCAAAATGGAGGTGTGTGAAGTCATTGAATGGAGGTGTGTGAAGTCAGAATGGAGGTGTGTGAACTCATAGAATGGAGGTGTGAAGTCACAATGGAGGTGTGTGAAGTCATAGAATGGAGGTGTGTGAAGTCACAGTATGGAGGTGTGTGAAATCATAGAATGGAGCTGTGTGAAGTCAGATTTGAGGAGTGTGAATTCACAGAATGGAGGTGTGTGAACTCAGAATAGAGGTGTGTGAAGACACAGAATGGAGGTGTGAAGTCATAGAATGGAGGTGTGTGTAGTCATAATGGAGGTGTGTGAAGTCACAGAATTGAGGTGTGTGAAGTCACAGATGGAGGTGTGTGAAGTCATAGAATGGAGGTGTGTGAAGTCATAGAATGGAGGTGTGTGAACTCACAATGGAGGAGTGTGAAGTCAAAGTATGGAGGTGTGTGAAGTCATAGAATGGAAGTGTGTGAAGTCATGGAATGAAGGTGTGTGAAACCAGAATTGAGGTGTGTGAAGTCAAAATGGAGATGTGTGATGTCACAGAATGGAGGTGTATGAAGTCACAGAATGGAGGTGTGTGAAGTCATAGAATGGAGGTGTGTGAAGTCACAAAATGGAGATGTGTGAAGTCACAGAATGGAGGTGTGTGAAGTCAAAATGGAGGTGTGTGAACTCATAGAATGGAGGTGTGTGAACTCATAGAATGGAAGTGTGTGAAGTCATGGAATGGAGGTGTGTGAAGTCAAAGAATGGAGTTGTGAAGTCAAACAATAAAGGTGTGTGAAGTCACAGAATGGAGGTGTGTGATCACAGAATGGAGGTGTGTGAAGTCAAAAAGGTGGTGTGTAGAGTCACAAATGGAGGTGTGTGAACTCATAAAATGGAGGTGTGTGAAGTCACAGAATTGATGTTTGTGAAGTCAGAATCGAGGTGTGTGAACTCACAATGGAGGTGTGTGAAGTCAAAGAATGGAGGTGTGTGAGGACAAAGAATGGAAGTGTGTGAAGTCATAGAATGGAGGTGTGTGAAGTCATAGAATGGAGGTGTGTGAAGACATAGAATCGAGGTGTGTGAAGTCACAGAATTGATGTTTGTGAGGTCAGAATGGAGGTTTGTGAAGTCAGAGAATGGAGGTGTGTGAAGTCATACAATGGAGGCATGTGAAGTCATAGAATGGAGGTGTGTGAAGTCACAGAATTGATGTTGGGAAGTCAGAATGTAGGTGTGTGAACTCACAATGGAGGTGTGTGAAGTCAAAGAATGGAGGTGTGTGAAGTCACAGAATTGATGTTTGTAAAGTCAGAATGGAGGTGTGTGAAGTCAGAATGGAGGTGTGTGAAGTCATAGAATGGAGGTGTGTGAAGTCACAATACAGGTGTGTGAACTCATAGAATGGAGATGTGTGAAGTCACAGAATAGAGGTGTGTGCAGTCATAGAATGGAGGTGTGTGAAGTCATAGAATGGAGGTGTGTGAAGTCATAGAATGGAGGTTTGTGAACTCATAGAATGGAGGTCTGTAAAGTCATAGAATGGATGTTTTTGAAGTAAGAATGTAGGGGAGTGAAGTCATAGAATGGAGGTGTGTGCAATCAAAATGGTGGTATGTGAACTCATAGAATGGATGTGTGTGAACTGATAGAGTGGAGGTGTGTGAAGTCATGGAATGGAGGTGTGTGAAATCAAAGAATGGAGGTGTGTGAAGTCAAACAATGGAGGTATGCGAAGTCACAGAATGGAGGTTTGTGAAGTCACCGATGGAGGTTTGCGAAGTCAAAATGGTGGTGTGTAAAGTCACAGAATGGAGGTGTGTGAAGTCAAAGAATGAAAGTGTGTGAAGTCAAAATGGAGGTGTGTGAAGTCACAGAATGGAGGTGTGTGAAGTCACAGAATGGAGGTGTGTGAAGTCATCCAAAGGATTTGTGTGAAGTCATGCAATGGAGGTGTGTGAAGTCAGAGAATGGCGGTGTGTGAAGTCAGAATGGAGTTGTGTGAAGTCATAGAATGTAGGTGTGTGAAGTCAGAATGGAAGTGTGTGAAGTCATAGAATGGAGGTGTGTGAAGTCAGAATGGAGGTGTGTGAACTCATAGAATGGAGGTGTGAAGTCACAATGGAGGTGTGTGAAGTCATAGAATGGAGGTTTGTGAAGTCACAGTATGGAGGTGTGTGAAATCATAGAATGGAGCTGTGTGAAATCAGATATGAGGAGTGTGAAGTCACAGAATGGAGGTGTGTGAACTCAGAATGGAGGTGAGTGAAGTCACAGAATGGAGATGTGAAGTCATAGAATGGAGGTGTGTGAAGTCATAGAGTGGAGGTGTGTGAAGTCATAATGAAGGTGTGTGAAGTCACAGAATGGAGGTGTGTGAAGTCACAGATGCAGGTGTGGGAAGTCATAGAATGCAGGTGTGTTAAGTCATAGAATGGAGGTGTGTGAAGTCGTAGAATTGATGTTTGTGAAGTAAGAATGAAGGTGTTTTAAGTCATAGAATGGAGGTGTTTGAAGGCACAGAATGGAGGTGTGTGAAGTCACAGAATGGAGGTGTGTGAACTCACAATGGAGGTGTGTGAAGTCAAAGAATGGGGTGTGCGAAGTCATAGAATGGAAGTGTGTGAAATCATAGAATGAAGGTGTGTGAAGCCAGAATTGAGGTGTGTGAAGTCGCAGAAGTGAGGTGTGTGAACTCAGAATGAAGGTGTGTTAAGTCATAGAATGGAGGTGTATGAAGGCACAGAATGGAGGTGTGCGAAGTCATAGAATGGAGGTGTGTGAAGTCATAGAATGGAGGTTTGTGAAGTCATAGAATGTAGGTGTGTGAAGTCATAGAATGGAGGTGTGTGAAGTCAAAATGGTGGTGTGTGAACTCATAGAATGGAGGTGTGTGAACTGATAGAGTGGAGGTGTGTGAAGTCATGGAATGGAGGTGTGTGAAGTCAAAATGGAGGTGTGTGAAGTCACAGAATGGAGGTGTGTGAAGTCACAGAATGGAGGTGTGTGAAGTCAAAATGGTGGTGTGTAACGTCACAAATGGAGGTGTGTGAAGTCACAAAATGTAGGTGTGTGAACTCAATATGGAGGTGTGTGAAGTCAAATAATGGAGGTGTGTGAAGTCATAGAATGGAGGTGTGTGAAGTCACAGAATGGAGGTGTGTAAAGTCACAGAATGGAGGTGTGTGAAGTCACAGAATTGAGGTGTGTGAAGTCACAGAATGGAAGTGTGTGAAGTCACAGAATGGAGGTGTGAAAAGTCACAGAATGGAGGTGTGAAAAGTCACAGAATGGAGGTGTGTGAAGTCACAGAATGGAGGTGTGTGAAGTCACAGAATGGAGGTGTGTGAAGTCAAAATGGAGGTGTGTGAACTCATAGAATGGAAGTGTGTGAACTCATAGAATGG
This sequence comes from Megascapheus bottae, assembly GCA_024803745.1. Lineage (NCBI taxonomy): Eukaryota > Metazoa > Chordata > Mammalia > Rodentia > Geomyidae > Megascapheus > Megascapheus bottae. The sequence continues at coordinate 68,787 of JANJXV010001192.1, read as the reverse complement.
AAGTGTGTGAAGTCATGGAATGAAGGTGTGTGAAGTCACAGAATGGAGGTGTGTGAAGTCATAGAATGGAGGTGTGTGAAGTCCCAGAATGGAGGTGTGTGAAGTCACAGAATGGAGGTGTGTGAAGTCACAGAATGGAGGTGTGTGAAGTCAAAATGGAGGTGTGTGAACTCATAGAATGGAGGTGTGTGAACTCATAGAATGGAGGTTTGTGAAGTCATGGAATGGAGGTGTGTGAAGTCAAAGAATGGAGGTGTGTGTAGTCAAACAAAATTGGTGTGTGAAGTCACGGAATGGAGGTGTGTGAAATCACAGAATGGAGGTGTGTGATGTCAAAAACGTGGTGTGTAGAGTCACAAATGGAGGTGTGTGAACTCGTAGAATGGAGGTGTGTGATGTCAAAGAATGGAGGTGTGTGAAGTCATGGAATGGAGGTGTGTGAAGTCACAGAATGGAGGTGTGTGAAGTCATAGAATGGAGGTGTGTGAAGTCATACAATGGATGTTTCTGAAGTAAGAATGAAGGTGTGTGAAGTCATAGAATGGAGGTGTGTGAAGTCAAAATGGAGGTGTGTGAACTCATAGAATGAAGGTCTGAGAACTCAAAGAATGGAGGTGTGTGAAGTCATGGAATAAAGGTGTGTGAAGTCAAAGAATGCAGGTGTGTGAAGTCAAACAATAAAGGTGTGTGAAGTCACAGAATGGAGGTGTGTGAAATCACAGAATGGAGGTGTGTGAAGTCATGGAGTGGAGGTGTGTGAAGTCACAGAATGGAGGTGTGTGAAGTCATAGAATGGAGGTGTGTGAAGTCAGAATGGAGGTGTGTGAAGTCATAGAATGGAGGTGTGTGAAGTCAGAATGGAGGTGTGTGAAATCATAGAATGGAGTTGTGTGAAGTCACAGTATGGAGGTGCGTGAAGTCATAGAATGAAGCTGTGTGAAGTGAGAATTGAGGTGTGTGAAGTCACAGAATGGAGGTGTGTGAACTCAGAATGGAGGTGTGAAGTCACTGAATGGAGGTGTGAAGTCATAGAATGGAGGTGTGTGAAGTCATAGAATGGAGGTGTGTGAAGTCATAATGGAGGTGTGTGAAGTCACAGAATTGAGGTGTGTGAAGTCACTGAATGGAGGTGTGTGAAGTCATAGAATGGAGGTGTGTGAAGTCATAGAATGGAGGTGTGTGATCATAGAATGGATGTTTGTGAAGTAAGAATGAAGGTGTGTTAAGTCATAGAATGGAGGTGTGTGAAGGCACAGAATGAAGGTGTGTGAAGTCATAGAATGGAGCTGTGTGAAGTCATAATGGAGGTGTGTGAAGTCATAGAATGGAGGTGTGTGAACTCACAATGGAGGTGTGTGAAGTCAAAGAATGGAGGTGTGTGAAGTCATAGAAAGGAATTGTGTGAAGTCATAGAATGGAGGTGTGTGAAGCCAGAATTGAGGTGTGTGAAGTCACAGAATTGAGGTGTGTGAACTCAGAATGGAGGTGTGTGAAGACACAGAATGGAGGTTTGTGAAGTCATAGAATGGACGTGTGTGAAGTCATAGAATGGATGTTTCTGAAGTAGAATGAAGGTGTGTGAAGTCACAGAATGGAGGTGTGGAGTCAAAATGGAGGTGTGCGAACTCATAAAATGGAGATGTGTGAAGTCATGGAATGGAGGTGTGTGAAGTCCAAAAATGGAGGTGTGTGAAGTCAAAGAATGGAGGTGTGTGAAGTCAAACAATAAAGGTGTGTGAAGTCACAGAATGGAGGTGTGTGAAATCACAGAATGGAGGTGTGTGAAGTCAAAAAGGTGGTGTGTAGAGTCACAAATGGAGGTCAGTGAACTCATAGAATGGAGGTGTGTGAAGTCAAAGAATGGAGGTGTGTGAAGTCATCGAATGGAGGTGTGTGAAGTCATGGAATGGAGGTGTGTGAAGTCACAGAGTGGAGGTGTGTGAAGTCAGAATGGAGTTGTGTGAAGTCAAAGAATGGAGGTGTGTGAAGTCAGAATGAAGGTGTTTGAAGTCACAGAATGGAGGTATGTGAAGTCACAGAATGGAGGTGTGTGAAGTCACAGAATGGAGGTGTGTGAAGTCATAGAATGGAGGTGTGTGAACTCATAATGGAGGCGTGAGACATCACAGAATTGTGGTGTGTGAAGTCACAGAATGGAGGTGTGTGAAGTCATAGAATGGAGATGTGTGAAGTCACAGAATGGAGGTGTATGAACTCAGATTGGAGGTGCGGGAAGTCACAATGGAGGTGTGTGAATTTATAGAATGGAGGTGTGTGAAGTCACAGAATGTAGGGGTGTGAAGTCAAAGAATGGAGGTGTGTGAAGTCATAGAATGGAGGTGTGTGAAGTCATAGAATGGAGGTGTGTGAAGTCACAGAATGAAGGTGCGTTAAGTCACAGAATGGAGGTTTGTGAACTCAGAATGGAGGTGTGTGAAGTCACAGAATGGAGGTGTGGGAAGTCATAGAATGGAGTTGTGTGAAGTCACAGAATGGAGGTGTGTGAATTAATAGAATGTAGGTGTGAGAAATCATAGAATGGAGGTGTGTGAAGTCACAGAATGGAGGTGTGTGAAGTCACAGAATGGAGGTGTGTGAAGTCACAGAATGGAGGTGTGTGAACTCAAAATGGAGGTGTGTGAAGTCAAAGTATGGAGGTGTGTGAAGTCATAGAATGGAACTGTGTGAAGCCATAGAATGGAGGTGTGTGAAGTGAGAATTGAGGTGTGTGAAGTCACGGAATTGAGGCGTGTGAACTCAGAATGGAGGTGTGTGAAGTCACAGAATGGAGGTTTGTGAAGTCATAGAATGGAGGTGTGTGAAGTCATAGAATGGATGTTTCTGAAGTAGAATGAAGATGTGTGAACTCATAGAATGGAGCTGTGTGAAGTCAAAATGGAGGTGTGTGAACTCATAATTGGTGTGTGAAGTCATGGAATGAAGGTGTGTGAAGTCCAAGAATATAGGTGTGTGAAGTCAAACAATGGTGGTGTTTGAAGTCAGAGAATGCAGGTGTGTTAAGTCAAAGAATGGAAGTGTGTGAAGTCAAAATTGAGGTGTGTGAAGTCACAGAATGTAGGTGTGTGAAGTCACAGAATGAAGGTGTTTGAAGTCAAAATTTTGGTGTGTGAAGTCACAAATGGAGGTGTCTGAAGTCAGAATGCAGCTGTGTGAAGTCATTGAATGGAGGTGTGTGAAGTCAGAATGGAGGTGTGTGAACTCATAGAATGGAGTGTGTGAAGTCACAATGGGGTTGTGTGAAGTCATAGAATGGGGGTGTGTGAAGTCAAATTGCAGCTGTGTGAAATCAGAGAATGGAGGTGTGTCAACTCAGAAATGAGGAGTGTGAAGTCATAGATTGGAAGTGCGTGAAGTCATAGAATGGATGTTTCTGAAGTAAGAATGAAGGTGTGTGAAGTCATAGAAAGGAGGTGTGTGAAGTCAAAATGGAGGTGTGTGAACTCATAGAATGGAGGTGTGTGAACTCATAGAATGGAGGTGTGTGTAGTCATGGAATGGAGGTGTGTGAAGTCAATGAATGGAGGTGTGTGAAGTCAAACAATAAAGGTGTGTGAAGTCACAGGATGGAGGTGTGTGAAATCACAGAATGGAGGTGTGTGAAGTCAAAAACGTGTTGTGTAGAGTCACAAATGGAGGTGTGTGAACTCATAGAATGGAGGTGTGTGAAGTCAAAGAATGGAGATGTGTGAAGTCATCGAATGGAGGTGTGTGAAGTCACAGAATGGAGGGGTGTGAACTCATAGAATGGAGGTGTGTGAAGTCACAGAATGAAGGTGCCTTAAGTCACACAATGGAGGTTTGTGAACTGAGAGAATGGAGGTGTGTGAACTCAGAATGGAGGTGTGTGAAGTCACAGAACGGAGATTTGTGAAGTCATAGAATGGATGTTTCTGAAGTAAGAATGAAGGTGTGTGAAGTCATAGAATGGAGGTGTGTGAAGTCAAAATGGAGGTGTGTGAACTCTTAGAATGGAGGTGTGAAATCACAATGGAGGTGTGTGAAGTCATAGAATGGAGGTGTGTGAAATCATACAATGGAGCTGTGTGAAGTCCGATTTGAGGAGTGTGCAGTCACACAATGGAGGTGTGTGAACTCAGAATGGAGGTGTGTGAAGTCACAGAATGGAGGTGTGAAGTCATAGAATGGAGGTGTGTGAAGTCATAGAATGGAGGTGTGTGAAGTCAGAGAATTGAGGTGTGTGAAGTCACAGATGGAGGTGTGGGAAGTCATAGAATGGAGGTGTGTGAAGTCATAGAATGGAGGTGTGTGAAGTCATAGAATTGATGTTTGTGAAGTAAGAATGAAGGTGTGTTAAGTCATAGAATGGAGGTGTTTGAAGGCACAAAATGAAGGTGTGTGAAGTCACAGAATGGAGGTGTGTGAACTCACAATAGAGGTGTGTGAAGTCAATGAATGAAGGTATGTGAAGTCATAGAATGGAAGTGTGTGAAATCATAGAATGAAGGTATGTGAAGCCAGAATTGAGGTGTGTGAAGTCACAGAAGTGAGGTGTGTGAATTCATAGACTATAGGTGTGTGAAGTCAAAATGCAGGTGTGTGAACTCATGGAATGGAGGTGTGTGAACTCATAGAATGGAGGTGTGTGAAATCATGGAATGGAGGGGTGTGAAGTCAATGAATGGAGGTGTGTGATGTCAAACAATAAAGGTGTGTGAAGTCACAGAATGGAGGTGTGTGAAATCACAGAATTGAGGTGTGTGAAGTCAAAAAGGTGTTGTGTAGAGTCACAATTGGAGGTGTGTGAACTCATAGAATGGAGGTGTGTGAAGTCCAAGAATGGAGGTGTGTGAAGTCATCGAATGGAGGTGTGTGAAGTCATAGAACGGAGGTGTGTGAAGTCAGAATGGAGGTGTGTGAAGTCATAGAATGGAGGTGTGTGAAGTCAGAATGGAGGTGTGTGAACTCATGGAATGGAGAGTGTGAAGTCACAATTGAGGTGTGTGAAGTCACAGAAAGGAGGTGTGTGAAGTCATAGAATGGAGGTGTGTGAAGTCATAGAATGCAGGTGTGTGAAGTCATAGAATGGATGTTTGTTAAGTAAGAATGAAGGTGTGTTAAGTCATAGAATGTAGGTGTGTGAAGGCACAGAATGGAGGTGTGTGAAGTCATAGAATGCAGCTGTGTGAAGTCAGAATGTAGGTGTGTGAAGTCACAGAATGGAGGTGTGAAGTCATAGAATGGAGGTGTGTGAAGTCATAGAATGGAGGTGTGTGAAGTCAGAGAATTGAGGTGTGTGAAGTCACAGATGGAGGTGTGGGAAGTCATAGAATGGAGGTGTGTGAAGTCATAGAATGGAGGTGTGTGAAGTCATAGAATTGATGTTTGTGAAGTAAGAATGAAGGTGTGTTAAGTCATAGAATGGAGGTGTTTGAAGGCACAAAATGAAGGTGTGTGAAGTCACAGAATGGAGGTGTGTGAACTCACAATAGAGGTGTGTGAAGTCAATGAATGAAGGTATGTGAAGTCATAGAATGGAAGTGTGTGAAATCATAGAATGAAGGTATGTGAAGCCAGAATTGAGGTGTGTGAAGTCACAGAAGTGAGGTGTGTGAATTCATAGACTATAGGTGTGTGAAGTCAAAATGCAGGTGTGTGAACTCATGGAATGGAGGTGTGTGAACTCATAGAATGGAGGTGTGTGAAATCATGGAATGGAGGGGTGTGAAGTCAATGAATGGAGGTGTGTGATGTCAAACAATAAAGGTGTGTGAAGTCACAGAATGGAGGTGTGTGAAATCACAGAATTGAGGTGTGTGAAGTCAAAAAGGTGTTGTGTAGAGTCACAATTGGAGGTGTGTGAACTCATAGAATGGAGGTGTGTGAAGTCCAAGAATGGAGGTGTGTGAAGTCATCGAATGGAGGTGTGTGAAGTCATAGAACGGAGGTGTGTGAAGTCAGAATGGAGGTGTGTGAAGTCATAGAATGGAGGTGTGTGAAGTCAGAATGGAGGTGTGTGAACTCATGGAATGGAGAGTGTGAAGTCACAATTGAGGTGTGTGAAGTCACAGAAAGGAGGTGTGTGAAGTCATAGAATGGAGGTGTGTGAAGTCATAGAATGCAGGTGTGTGAAGTCATAGAATGGATGTTTGTTAAGTAAGAATGAAGGTGTGTTAAGTCATAGAATGTAGGTGTGTGAAGGCACAGAATGGAGGTGTGTGAAGTCATAGAATGCAGCTGTGTGAAGTCAGAATGTAGGTGTGTGAAGTCACAGAATGGAGGTGTGTGAACTCAGAATGGAGGTGTGTGAATCACAGAATGGAGGTGTGTTAAGTCACAGAACGGAGGTGTTGGAACTCAGAATGGAGGTGTGTGAAGTCACAGAATGGAGGTGTGTGAAGACATAGAATGGAGGTGTGTGAAATCATAGAATGGAGGTGTGGGAAGTCAGAGAATGGAGCTGTGTGAAGTCAGAATGGAGGTGTGCGAAGTCACAGAATGGAGGTGTGTGAAGTTATTTTATGGAGCTGTGTGAAGTCAGAACTGAGGTGTGTGAACTCAGATTGGAGGTGGGGGAAGTCACAATGGAGGTGTGTGAAGTTATAAAATGGAGGTGTTTGAAGTCACAGAATGGAGGGGTGTGAAGTCAAAGACTGGAGGTGTGTGAAGTCATAGAATGGAGGTGTGTGAAGTCATAGAATGGAGGTGTGTGAAGTCACAGAATGAAGGTGCGTTAAGTCACAGAATCGAGGTTTGTGAACTCAGAATGGAGGTGTGTGAAGTCACGGAACGAAGGTGTGTTAAGTCACAGAACGGAGGTGTGTGAACTCAGAATGGAGGTGTGTGAATTCCCAGAATTGAGGTGTGGCAAGTCATAGAATGGAGTTGTGTGAAGTCACAGAATGGAGATGTGTGAATTCATAGAATATAGGTGTGTGAAGTCATAGAATGGAGGTGTGTGAAGTCACAGAATGGAGGTGTGCGAAGTCACAGAATGGAAGTGTGTGAAGTCACAGAATGGAGGTGTGTGAACTGAAAATGGAGGTGTGTGAAGTCAAAGAATGGAGGTGTGTGAAGTCATAGAATGGAGGTGTGTGAAGTCATAGAATGCAGGTGTGTGAAGTCAAAATGGAGGTGTGCGAACTCATAAACTGGAGATGTGTGAAGTCATGGAATGTAGGTGTGTGAAGTCCAAAAATGGAGGTGTGTGAAGTCAAACAATGGTGGTGTGTGAAGTCACAGAATGGAGGTGTGTGAAGTCAAAGAATGGAAGTGTGTGAAGTAAAACTGGAGGTGTGTGAAGTCACAGAATGAAGGTGTGTGAAGTCACAGAATGGAGGTGTGTGAAGTCATAGAATGGAGGTGTGTGAAGTCACAGAATGTAGGTGTGTGAAGTCACAGAATGGGGTGAGTGAAGTCACAGAATGGAGGTGTGTGAAGTCAAAATGGAGGTGTGTGAACTCATAGAATGGAGGTGTGTGAACTCATAGAATGGAAGTGTGTGAAGTCATGGAATGGAGGTGTGTGAAGTCAAAGAATGGAGGTGTGTGAAGTCATAGAATGGAGGTGTGTGAAGTCACAGAATCGAGGTGTGTAAAGTCACAGAATGGAGGTGTGTGAAGTCACAGAATGGAGGTGTGTGAAGTCACAGAATGGAGGTGTGTGAAGTCAAAATGGAGGTGTGTGAACTCATAGAATGGAGGTGTGTGAACTCATAGAATGGAAGTGTGTGAAGTCATGGAATGAAGGTGTGTGAAGTCACAGAATGGAGGTGTGTGAAGTCATAGAATGGAGGTGAGTGAAGTCACAGAATGGAGGTGTGTGAAGTCACAGAATGGAGGTGTGTAAAGTCACAGAATGGAGGTGTGTGAAGTCACAGAATGGAGGTGTGTGAAGTCAAAAAGATGGTGTGTACAGTCACAAATGGAGGTGTGTGAACTCGTAGAATGGAGGTGTGTGAAGTCAAAGAATGGAGGTGTGTGAAGTCATGGAATGGAGGTGTGTGAAGTCACAGAATGGAGGTGTGTGAAGTCATAGAATGGAGGTGTGTGAAGTCATAGAATGGATGTTTCTGAAGTAAGAATGAAGGTGTGTGAAGTCATAGAATGGAGGTGTGTGAAGTCAAAATGGTGGTGTGTGAATTCACAAATGGAGGTCTGTGAAGTCACAGAATGTAGGTGTGCGAAGTCAAAATGGAGGTGTGTGAAGTCAATGAATGGAGGTGTGTGAACTCATAGAATGGAGGTGTCTGAAATCATGGAATGGAGGTTTGTGAAGTCAAACATTGGAAGTGTGGGAAGTAACAAAAAGGAGATGTGTGAAGTCATAGAATGGAGGTGTGTGAAGTCATAGAATGGAGGTGTGTGAAAGCACAGAATGGAGGGGTATGAATTCGCAGAATGGAGGTGTGTAAAGACACAGAGTGGAGATGTGTGCATTCACAGAGTGGAGGTGTGTGAAGTCATAGAAAGGAGGTTTGTGAAGTCACAGAATGGAGGTGTGTGAAGTCAGAATGGAGGTATGTGAACTCATAGAATGGAGGTGTGTGAAGTGACAGAATGGAGATGTGTGAAGTCAAATTGGAGTTGTGTGAAGTCATATAATGGTGGTGTGTCAACTCAGAAAGGAGGTGTGTGAAGTCATAGAATGGAGGTGTGTGAAGTCATAGAATGGAGTTGTTTGAAATCATAGAATGGGGGTGTGTGAATTCATAGAATTTAGGTTTGTGAAATCAGAATGGAGGTGTGTGAAGTCAAAATGGAGGTGTGTGAACACATAGAATGGAGGTGGGTGAACTCATAGAATGGAAGTGTGTGAAGTCATGGAATGAAGGTGTGTGAAGTCACAGAATGGAGGTGTGTGAAGTCATAGAATGGAGGTGAGTGAAGTCACAGAATGGAGGTGTGTGAAGTCACAGAATGGAGGTGTGTGAAGTCAACGAATGGAGGTGTGTGAAGTCAAAATGGAGGTGTGTGAACTCATAGAATGAAGGTGTGTGAAGTCACAGAATGGAGGTGTGTGAAGTCATGGAATGGAGGTGTGTGAAGTCAAAGAATGGAGGTGTGTGAAGTCAAACAAAAATGGTGTGTATAGTCACAGAATGGAGGTGTGTGAAATCACAGAATGGAGGTGTGTGAAGTCAAAAAGATGGTGTGTACAGTCACAAATGGAGGTGTGTGAACTCGTAGAATGGAGGTGTGTGAAGTCAAAGAATGGAGGTGTGTGAAGTCATGGAATGGAGGTGTGTGAAGTCACAGAATGGAGGTGTGTGAAGTCATAGAATGGAGGTGTGTGAAGTCATAGAATGGATGTTTCTGAAGTAAGAATGAAGGTGTGTGAAGTCATAGAATGGAGGTGTGTGAAGTCAAAATGGAGGTGTGTGAACTCATAGAATGAAGGTCTGAGAACTCATAGAATGGTGGTGTGTGAAGTCATGGAATAAAGGTGTGTGAAGTCAAAGAATGCCGGTGTGTGAAGTCAAACAATAAAGGTGTGTGAAATCACAGAATGGAGGTGTGTGAAATCACAGAATGGAGGTGTGTGAAGTCAAAAAGGTGCTGTGTAGAGTCACAAATGGAGGTGTGTGAACTCAAAGAATGGAGGTGTGTGAAGTCATGGAATGGAGGTGTGTGAAGGCACAGAATGGAGGTGTGTGAAGTCATAGAATGGAGCTGTGTGAAGTCAGAATGGAGGTGTGTGAAGTCATAGAATGGAGGTGTGTGAAGTCAGAATGGAGGTGTGTGAAATCATAGAATGGAGGTGTGTGAAGTCACAGTATGGAGGTGTGTGAAGTCATAGAATGAAGCTGTTTGAAGTGAGAATTGAGGTGTGTGAAGTCACAGAATGGAGGTGTGTGAACTCACAATGGAGGTGTGTGAAGTCACAGAACGGAGGTGTGAAGTCATAGAATGGAGTTGTGTGAAGTCATAGAATGGAGGTGTGTGAAGTCATAATGGAGGTGTGTGAAGTCACAGAATATAGGTGTGTGAAGTCACTGAATGGAGGTGTGTGAAGTCAAAGAATGGAGCTGTGTGAAGTCATAGAATGGAGGTGTGTGATCATAGTATGGATGTTTGTGAAGTAAGAATGAAGGTGTGTTAAGTCATAGAATGGAGGTGTGTGAAGGCACAGAATGGAGGTGTGTGAAGTCATAGAATGGAGCTGTGTGAAGTCATAATGGAGGTGTGTGAAGTCATAGAATGGAGGTGTGTGAACTCACAATGGAGGTGTGTGAAGTCAAAGAATGGAGGTGTGTGAAGTCATAGAAAGGAATTGTGTGAAGTCATAGAATGGAGGTGTGTGAAGCCAGAATTGAGGTGTGTGAAGTCACAGAATTGAGGTGTGTGAACTCAGAATGGAGGTGTGTGAAGACACAGAATGGAGGTTTGTGAAGTCATAGAATGGAGGTGTGTGAAGTCATAGAATGGATGTTTCTGAAGTAGAATGAAGGTGTGTGAAGTCACAGAATGGAGGTGTGTGAAGTCAAAATGGAGGTGTGCGAACTCATAAAATGGAGATGTGTGAAGTCTTGGAATGGAGGAGTGTGAAGTCCAAAAATGGAGGTGTGTGAAGTTAAACAATGGTATTGTGTGAAGTCACAGAATGGCGGTGTGTGAAGTCAACGAATGGAAGTGTGTGAAGTCAAAATGGAGGTGTGTGAAGTCACAGAATGGAGGTGGGTGAGGTCACAGAATGGAGGTGTGTGAAGTCATAGAATGGAGGTGTGTAAACTCACAATGGAGGTGTGTGAAGTCCCAGAATGGAGGTGTGTGAAGTCAAACAATAAAGGTGTGTCAAGTCACAGAATGGAGGTCTGTGAAGTCATAGAATGGAGGTGTGTTAAGTCACATAATAGAGGTGTGTGAACTCAGAGAATGGAGGTGTGTGAACTCAGAATGGAGGTGTGTGAAGTCACAGAACGGAGATTTGTGAAGTCATAGAATGGAAGTGCGTGAAGTCATAGAATGGATGTTACTGAAGTAAGAATGAAGGTGTGTGAAGTCATAGAATGGAGGTGTGTGAAGTCAAAATAGAGGTGTGTGAACTCATAGAATGGAGGTGTGAGATCTCATAGAATGGAGGTGTGGGAAGTCATGGAATGGAGGTGTGTGAAGTCAAAGAATGGAGGTGTGTGAAGTCAAACAATAAAGGTGTGTGAAGTCACAGAATGGAGGTGTGTGAAATCACAGAATGGAGGTGTGTGAAGTCAAAAAGGTGGTGTGTAGAGTCACAAATGGAGGTGTGTGAACGCATAGAATGGAGGTGTGTGAAGTCAAAGAATGGAGGTGAGTGAAGTCATCGAATGGAGGTGTGTGAAGTCATGGAATGGAGGTGTGTGAAGTCACATAGTGGAGGTGTGTGAAGTCAGAATGGAGTTGTGTGAAGTCAAGGAATGGAGGTGTGTGAAGTCACAATGGAGGTGTGTGAAGTCATAGAATGGAGGTATGTGAAGTCACAGAATGGAGGTGTGTGAAGTCATAGAATGGAGGTGTGTGAAATCATAAAATGGAGGTGTGGGAAATCAGAGAATGGAGCTGTGTGAAGTCAGAATTGAGGTGTGCGAAGTCACAGAATGGAGGTGTGTGCAGTCATTTTATGGAGCTCTGTGAAGTCAGAATGGAGGTGTGTAAAGTCAAAGAATGGAGGTGTGTGAACTCAGAATGGAGGTGTGTGAAGTCACAGAATCTAGGTGTGTGAAGTCACAGAATGGAGGTGTGTGAAGTCATAGAATGGAGGTGTGTGAAGTCAGAACGAAGGTGTGTGAACTCAGATTGGAGGTGTGGGAAGTCATAATGGAGGTGTGCGAATTTATAGAATGGAGGTGTGTGAAGTCACAGAATGGAGGGGTGTGAAGTCAAAGAATGGAGGTGTGTGAAGTCATAGAATGGAGGTGTGTGAAGTCATAGAATGGAGGGGTGTGAAGTCATAGAATGGAGGTGTGTGAAGTCACAGAATGAAGGTGCGTGAAGTCACAGAATGGAGGTTTGTGAACTCAGAATATAGGTGTGTGAAGTCACAGAATGGAGGTGTGGGAAGTCATAGAATGGAGTTGTGTGAAGTCACAGAATGGAGGTGTGTGAATTAATAGAATGTAGGTGTGAGAAATCATAGAATGGAGGTGTGTGAATCACAGAATGGAGGTTTGTGAAGTCACAGAATGGAGGTGTGTGAAGTCACAGAATGGAGGTATGTGAACTCACAATGGAGGTGTGTGAAGTCAAAGAATGGAGGTGTGTGAACTCATAGAATGGAATTGTGTGAAGTCATAGAAGGGAGGTGTGTGAAGTGAGAATTGAGGTGTGTGAAGTCATGGAATTGAGGTGTGTGAACTCAGAATGGAGGTGTGTGAAGTCACAGAATGGAGGTTTGTGAAGTCATAGAATGGAGGTGTGTGAAGTCAAAATGGAGGTGTGTGAAGTCCAAGAATATAGGTGTGTGAAGTCAAACAATGGTGGTGTGTGAAGTCAGAGAATGCAGGTGTGTTAAGTCAAGGAATGGAAGTGTGTGAAGTCGAAATTGAGGTTTGTGAAGTCACAGAATGTAGGTGTGTGAAGTCACACAATGAAGGTGTTTGAAGTCAAAATTTTGGTGTGTGAAGTCACAAATGGAGGTGTCTGAAGTCAGAATGCAGCTGTGTGAAGTCATTGAATGGAGGTGTGTGAAGTCAGAATGGAGGTGTGTGAACTCATAGAATGGAGTGTGTGAAGTCACAATGGGGGTGTGTGAAGTCATAGAATGGGGGTGTGTGAAGTCAAATTGGAGGTGTGTGAAATCACAGAATGGAGGTGTGTCAACTCAGAAATGAGGAGTGTGAAGTCATAGATTGGAAGTGCGTGAAGTCATAGAATGGATGTTTCTGAAGTAAGAATGAAGGTGTGTGAAGTCATAGAATGAAGGTGTGTGAAGTCAAAATGGAGGTGTGTGAACTCATAGAATGGAGGTGTGTGAACTCATAGAATGGAGGTGTGAGAAGTCATGGAATGGAGGTGTGTGAAGTCAATGAATGGAGGTGTGTGAAGTCAAACAATAAAGGTGTGTGAAGTCACAGAATGGAGGTGTGTGAAATCACAGAATGGAGGTGTGTGAAGTCAAAAAGGTGTTGTGTAGAGTCACAAATGGAGGTGTGTGAACTCATAGAATGGAGGTGTGTGAAGTCAAAGAATGGAGGTGTGTGAAGTCATCGAATGGAGGTGTGTGAAGTCATGGAATGGAGGTGTGAGAAGTCACAGAATGGAGGTGTGTGAAGTCAGAATGGAGTTGTGTGAAGTCATAGAATGGAGGTGTGTGAAGTCAGAATGGAGGTGTGTGAAGTCATAGAATGGAGGTGTGTGAAGTCAGAATGGAGGTGTGTGAACTCATGGAATGGAGAGTGTGAAGTCACAATTGAGGTGTGTGAAGTCACAGAATGGAGGTGTGTGAAGTCATAGAATGAAGGTGTGTGAAGGCACAGAATGGAGGTGTGTGAAGTCATAGAATGCAGCTGTGTGAAGTCAGAATGTAGGTGTGTGAAGTCATAGAATGGAGGTGTGTGAAATCAGAATGGAGGTGTGTGAAGTCACAGAATGGAGGTGTGTTAAGTCACAGAACGGAGGTGTTGGAACTCAGAATGGAGGTGTGTGAAGTCACAGAATGGAGGTGTGTGAAGACATAGAATGGAGGTGTGTGAAATCATAGAATGGAGGTGTGGGAAGTCAGGGAATGGAGTTGTGTGAAGTCAGAATGGAGGTGTGCCAAGTCACAGAATGGAGGTGTGTGAAGTTATTTTATGGATCTGTGTGAAGTCAGAACGGAGGTGTGTGAACTCAGATTGGAGGTGTGGGAAGTCACAATGGAGGTGTGTGAAGTTATAGAATGGAGGTGTTTGAAGTCACAGAATGGAGGGGTGTGAATTCAAAGACTGGAGGTGTGTGAAGTCATAGAATGAAGGTGTGTGAAGTCATAGAATGGAGGTGTGTGAAGTCATAGAATGGAGGTGTGTGAAGTCACAGAATGAAGGTGCGTTAAGTCACAGAATCGAGGTTTGTGAACTCAGAATGGAGGTGTGTGAAGTCACAGAATGGAGGTGTGTGAAGTCACAGAATGGAGGTGTGGGAAGTTATAGAATGGAGTTGTGTGAAGTCACAGAATGGAGGTGTGTGAATTCATAGAATGGAGGTGTGTGAAGTCACAGAATGGAGGTGTGTGAAGTCACAGAATGGAGGTGTGTGAAGTCATAGAATGGAGGTGTGTGAACTCACAATGGAGGTGTGTGAAGTCAAAGAATGGAGGTGTGTGAAGTCATAGAAGGGAATTGTGTGAAGTCATATAATGGAGGTGTGTGAAGTGAGAATTGAGGTGTGTGAAGTCACGGAATTGAGGTGTGTGAACTCAGAATGGAGGTGTGTGAAGTCACAGAATTTAGGTTTGTGAAGTCATAGAATGGAGGTGTGTGAAGTCATAGAATGGATGTTTCTGAAGTAGAATGAAGGTGTGTGAAGTCATAGAATGGAGGTGTGTGAAGTCAAAATGGAGGTGTGTGAACTCATAAAATGGAGATGTGTGAAGTCATGGAATGGAGGTGTGTGTAGTCCAAGAATATAGGTGTGTGAAGTCAAACAATGGTGGTGTGTGAAGTCACAGAATGCAGGTGTATTAAGTCAAAGAATGGAAGTGTGTGAAGTCAAAATGGAGGTGTGCGAACTCATAAAATGGAGATGTGTGAAGTCATGGAATGGAGGAGTGTGAAGTCCAAAAATGGAGGTGTGTGAAGTTAAACAATGGTGGTGTGTGAAGTCACAGAATGGCTGTGTGTGAAGTCAACCGATGGAAGTGTGTGAAGTCAAACTGGAGTTGTGTGAAGTCATATAATGGAGGTGTGTCAACTCAGAAAGGAGGTGTGTGAAGTCATAGAATGGAGGTGTGTGAAGTCATAGAATGGAGTTGTGTGAAATCATAGAATGGAGGTGTGTGAATTCAGAGAATTTAGGTTTGTGAAGTCAGAATGGAGGTGTGTGAGGTCAGAATGGAGGTGAGTGAAGTCATAGAATGGAGGTGTGTGAACTCATAGAATGGAGGTATGTGAAGTCACAATGTAGGTGAGTGAAGTCATAGAATGGAGGTGTGTGAAGTCATAGAATGGAGGTGTGTGAAGTCACAGAATGGAGGTGTGTGAAATCATAGAATGGAGGTGTGTGAAGTCACAATGTAGGTGTGTGAAGTCATAGAATGGAGGTGTGTGAAGTCATAGAATGGAGGTGTGTGAAGTCACCGAATGGAGTTGTGTGAACTCAGAATGGAGGTGTGTGAAGTCACAGAATGGAGGTTTGTGAAGTCATATAATGGATGTTTCTGAAGTAAGAATGAAGGTGTGTGAAGTCACAGAATGGAGGTGTGTGAAGTCATAGAATGGAGGTGTGTGAAGTCACAGAATGCAGGTGTGTGAAGTCAGAATGGAGGTGTGTAGTCATAGATTGGAGGTGGGTGAAGTCATGAAAAGGAGGTGTGGGAAATCATAGAATGGAGGAGTGTGAAGTCATAGAATGGAGCTGTGTGAAGTCAGAATGGAGGTGTGTGAAGTCCCAGAATGGAGGTGTGTCAACTCAGAATTTAGGTGAGTGAAGTCAAAGAATGGAGGTGTGCAAATTCATAGAAGGGAGGTGTGTGAAGTCGTAGAATGGAGGTGTGTGAAGTCAAAATGGAGGTGTGTGAAGTCACAGAATTGAGGTGTGTGAACACAGAATGGAGGTGTGTGAAGTCAAAGAATGGAGGTGTGTGAAGTCATAGTATGGAGGTGTGAGAATTCATAGAATGTACGTTTGTGAAGTAAGAATGAAGGTGTGTGAAGTCACAGAATGGAGGTGTGTGAAGTCAAAATGGTGGTGTGTGAATTCACAAATGGAGGTGTGTGAAGTCACAGAATGTAGGTGTGCGAAGTCAAAATGGAGGTGTGTGAAGTCAATGAATGGAGGTGTGTGAACTCATAGAATGGAGGTGTCTGAAATCATGGAATGGAGGTTTGTGAAGTCAAACATTGGAAGTGTGGGAAGTAACAAAAAGGAGACGTGTGAAGTCATAGAAAGGAGGTGTGTGAAGTCATAGAATGGAGGTGTGTGAATTCACGTAAGGGAGGTGTGTGAAGGCACAGAATGGACGTGTGTGAAGTCAAAATGGACGTTTGTGAAGTCATAGAATGGAGGTGTGTGAAGTCATAGAATGGAGGTGTGTGAAAGCACAGAATGGAGGGGTATGAATTCGCAGAATGGAGGTGTGTAAAGACACAGAGTGTAGATGTGTGCATTCACAGAGTGGAGGTGTGTGAAGTCATAGAAAGGAGGTTTGTGAAGTCACAGAATGGAGGTGTGTGAAGTCAGAATGGAGGTATGTGAACTCATAGAATGGAGGTGTGTGAAGTCACAGAATGGAGATGTGTGAAGTCAAATTGGAGTTGTGTGAAGTCATATAATGGAGGTGTGTCAACTCAGAAAGGAGGTGTGTGAAGTCATAGAATGGAGGTGTGTGAAGTCATAGAATGGAGTTGTCTGAAATCATAGAATGGGGGTGTGTGAATTCACAGAATTTAGGTTTGTGAAATCAGAATGGAGGTGTGTGAAGTCAAAATGGAGGTGTGTGAACACATAGAATGGAGGTGGGTGAACTCATAGAATGGAAGTGTGTGAAGTCATGGAATGAAGGTGTGTGAAGTCACAGAATGGAGGTGTGTGAAGTCATAGAATGGAGGTGAGTGAAGTCACAGAATGGAGGTGTGTGAAGTCACAGAATGGAGGTGTGTGAAGTCACAGAATGGAGGTGTGTGAAGTCAAAATGGAGGTGTGTGAACTCATAGAATGGAGGTGTGTGAACTCATAGAATGGAGGTGTGTGAAGTCATGGAATGGAGGTGTGTGAAGTCAAAGAATGGAGGTGTGGGAAGTCAAACAAAAATGGTGTGTATAGTCACAGAATGGAGGTGTGTGAAATCACAGAATGGAGGTGTGTGAAGTCAAAAAGATGGTGTGTACAGTCACAAATGGAGGTGTGTGAACTCGTAGAATGGAGGTGTGTGAAGTCAAAGAATGGAGGTGTGTGAAGTCATGGAATGGAGGTGTATGAAGTCACAGAATGGAGGTGTGTGAAGTCATAGAATGGAGGTGTGTGAAGTCATAGAATGGATGTTTCTGAAGTAAGAATGAAGGTGTGTGAAGTCATAGAATGGAGGTGTGTGAAGTCAAAATGGTGGTGTGTGAATTCACAAATGGAGGTCTGTGAAGTCACAGAATGTAGGTGTGCGAAGTCAAAATGGAGGTATGTGAAGTCAATCAATGGAGGTGTGTGAACTCATAGAATGGAGGTGTGTGAAATCATGGAATGGAGGTTTGTGAAGTCAAACATTGGAAGTGTGGGAAGTAACAAAAAGGAGATGTGTGAAGTCATAGAATGGAGGTGTGTGAAGTCATAGAATGGAGGTGTGTGAATTCACGTAAGGGAGGTGTGTGAAGGCACAGAATGGACGTGTGTGAAGTCAAAATGGACGTTTGTGAAGTCATAGAATGGAGGTGTGTGAAGTCATAGAATGGAGGTGTGTGAAAGCACAGAATGGAGGGGTATGAATTCGCAGAATGGAGGTGTGTAAAGACACAGAGTGTAGATGTGTGCATTCACAGAGTGGAGGTGTGTGAAGTCATAGAAAGGAGGTTTGTGAAGTCACAGAATGGAGGTGTGTGAAGTCAGAATGGAGGTATGTGAACTCATAGAATGGAGGTGTGTGAAGTCACAGAATGGAGATGTGTGAAGTCAAATTGGAGTTGTGTGAAGTCATATAATGGAGGTGTGTCAACTCAGAAAGGAGGTGTGTGAAGTCATAGAATGAAGGTGTGTGAAGTCATAGAATGGAGTTGTTTGAAATCATAGAATGGGGATGTGTGAATTCACAGAATTTAGGTTTGTGAAATCAGAATGGAGGTGTGTGAAGTCAAAATGGAGGTGTGTGAACACATAGAATGGAGGTGGGTGAACTCATAGAATGGAAGTGTGTGAAGTCATGGAATGAAGGTGTGTGAAGTCACAGAATGGAGGTGTGTGAAGTCATAGAATGGAGGTGAGTGAAGTCACAGAATGGAGGTGTGTGAAGTCACAGAATGGAGGTGTGTGAAGTCACAGAATGGAGGTGTGTGAAGTCAAAATGGAGGTGTGTGAACTCATAGAATGGAGGTGTGTGAACTCATAGAATGGAGGTGTGTGAAGTCATAGAATGGAGGTGTGTGAAAGCACAGAATGGAGGGGTATGAATTCGCAGAATGGAGGTGTGTAAAGACACAGAGTGTAGATGTGTGCATTCACAGAGTGGAGGTGTGTGAAGTCATAGAAAGGAGGTTTGTGAAGTCACAGAATGGAGGTGTGTGAAGTCAGAATGGAGGTATGTGAACTCATAGAATGGAGGTGTGTGAAGTCACAGAATGGAGATGTGTGAAGTCAAATTGGAGTTGTGTGAAGTCATATAATGGAGGTGTGTCAACTCAGAAAGGAGGTGTGTGAAGTCATAGAATGAAGGTGTGTGAAGTCATAGAATGGAGTTGTTTGAAATCATAGAATGGGGATGTGTGAATTCACAGAATTTAGGTTTGTGAAATCAGAATGGAGGTGTGTGAAGTCAAAATGGAGGTGTGTGAACACATAGAATGGAGGTGGGTGAACTCATAGAATGGAAGTATGTGAAGTCATGGAATGAAGGTGTGTGAAGTCACAGAATGGAGGTGTGTGAAGTCATAGAATGGAGGTGAGTGAAGTCACAGAATGGAGGTGTGTGAAGTCACAGAATGGAGGTGTGTGAAGTCACAGAATGGAGGTGTGTGAAGTCAAAATGGAGGTGTGTGAACTCATAGAATGGAGGTGTGTGAACTCATAGAATGGAGGTGTGTGAAGTCATGGAATGGAGGTGTGTGAACTCAAACAAAAATGGTGTGTATAGTCACAGAATGGAGGTGTGTGAAATCACAGAATGGAGGTGTGTGAAGTCAAAAAGATGGTGTGTACAGTCACAAATGGAGGTGTGTGAACTCGTAGAATGGAGGTGTGTGAAGTCAAAGAATGGAGGTGTGTGAAGTCATGGAATGGAGGTGTGTGAAGTCACAGAATGGAGGTGTGTGAAGTCATAGAATGGAGGTGTGTGAAGTCATAGAATGGATGTTTCTGAAGTAAGAATGAAGGTGTGTGAAGTCATAGAATGGAGGTGTGGGAAGTCAAAATGGACGTGTGTGAACTCATAGAATGAAGGTCCGAGAACTCATAGAATGGTGGTGTGTGAAGTCATGGAATAAAGGTGTGTGAAGTCAAAGAATGCAGGTGTGTGAAGTCAAACAATAAAGGTGTGTGAAGTCACAGAATGGAGGTGTGTGAAATCACAGAATGGAGGTGTGTGAAGTCAAAAATGTGCTGTGTAGAGTCACAAATGGAGGTGTGTGAACTCATAGAATGGAGGTGTGTGAAGTCAAAGAATGGAGGTGTGTGAAGTCATCGAATGGAGGTGTGTGAAGTCATGGAATGGAGGTGTGTGAAGGCACAGAATGGAAGTGTGTGAAGTCATAGAATGGAGCTGTGTGAAGTCAGAATGGAGGTGTGTGAAGTCATAGAATGGAGGTGTGTGAAGTCAGAATGGAGGTGTGTGAAATCATAGAATGGAGGTGTGTGAAGTCACAGTATGGAGGTGTGTGAAGTCATAGAATGAAGCTGTTTGAAGTGAGAATTGAGGTGTGTGAAGTCACAGAATGGAGGTGTGTGAACTCACAATGGAGGTGTGTGATGTCACAGAACGGAGGTGTGAAGTCATAGAATGGAGGTGTGTGAAGTCATAGAATGGAGGTGTGTGAAGTCATAATGGAGGTGTGTGAAGTCACAGAATTGAGGTGTGTGAAGTCACTGAATGGAGGTGTGTGAAGTCAAAGAATGGAGGTGTGTGAAGTCATAGAATGGAGGTGTGTGATCATAGAATGGTTGTTTGTGAAGTAAGAATGAACGTGTGTTAAGTCATAGAATGGAGGTGTGTGAAGGCACAGAATGGAGGTGTGTGAAGTCATAGAATGGAACTGTGTGAAGTCATAATGGAGGTGTGTGAAGTCATAGAATGGAGGTGTGTGAACTCACAATGGAGGTGTGTGAAGTCAAAGAATGGAGTTGTGTGAAGTCATATAAAGGAATTGTGTGAAGTCATAGAATGGAGGTGTGTGAAGCAAGAATTGAGGTGTGTGAACTCAGAATGGAGGTGTGTGAAGACACAGAATGGAGGTTTGTGAAGTCATAGAATGGAGGTGTGTGAAGTCATAGAATGGATGTTTCTGAAGTAGAATGAAGGTGTGTGAAGTCACAGAATGGAGGTGTGTGAAGTCAAAATGGAGGTGTGCGAGCTCATAAAATGGAGATGTGTGAAGTCATGGAATGGAGGAGTGTGAAGTCCAAAAATGGAGGTGTGTGAAGTTAAACAATGGTGGTGTGTGAAGTCACAGAATGGCGGTGTGTGAAGTCAACGAATGGAAGTGTGTGAAGTCAAAATGGAGGTGTGTGAAGTCACAGAATGGAGGGGTGTGAGGTCACAGAATGGAGGTGTGTGAAGTCATAGAATGGAGGTGTGTGAAGTCACAGAATGGAGATGTGTGAAGTCACAGAATGGCGGTGTTTGAAGTCACAGATTGGAGTTGTGTGAAGTCAAAGAATGGAGGTGTGTGAAGTCAAACAATAAAGGTGTGTCAAGTCACAGAATGGAGGTCTGTGAAGTCATAGAATGGAGGTGTGTTAAGTCACAGAGTGGAGGTGTGTGAACTCAGAGAATGGAGGTGTGTGAACTCAGAATGGAGGTGTGTGAAGTCACAGAACGGAGATTTGTGAAGTCATAGAATGGAAGTGCGTGAAGTCATAGAATGGATGTTTCTGAAGTAAGAATGAAAGTGTGTGAAGTCATAGAATGGAGGTGTGTGAAGTCAAAATGGAGGTGTGTGAACTCATAGAATGGAGGTGTGTGAACTCATAGAATGGAGGTGTGTGAAGTCATGGAATGGAGGTGTGTGAAGTCAATGAATGGAGGTGTGTGAAGTCAAAAAATAAAGGTGTGTGAAGTCACAGAATGGAGGTGTGTGAAATCACAGAATGGAGGTGTGTGAAGTCAAAAATGTGTTGTGTAGAGTCACAATTGGAGGTGTGTGAACTCATAGAATGGAGGTGTGTGAAGTCAAAGAATGGAGGTGTGTGAAGTCAGAATGGAGTTGTGTGAAGTCATAGAATGGAGGTGTGTGAAGTCAGAATGGAGGTGTGTGAAGTCATAGAATGGAGGTGTGTGAAGTCAGAATGGAGGTGTGTGAACTCATGGAATGGAGAGTGTGAAGTCACAATTGAGGTGTGTGAAGTCACAGAATGAAGGTGTGTGAAGTCATAGAATGCAGGTGTGTGAAGTCATAGAATGCAGGTGTGTGAAGTCATAGAATGGATGTTTGTTAAGTAAGAATGAAGGTGTGTTAAGTCATAGAATGGAGGTGTGTGACGGCACAGAATGGAGGTGTGTGAAGTCATAGAATGCAGCTGTGTGAAGTCAGAATGTAGGAGTGTGAAGTCACAGAATGGAGTTGTGTGAACTCAGAATGGAGGTGTGTGAAGTCACAGAATGGAGGTGTGTTAAGTCACAGAACGGAGGTGTTGGAACTCAGAATGGAGGAGTATGAAGTCACAGAATGAAGGTGTGTGAAGACATAGAATGGAGGTGTGTGAAATCATAGAATGGAGGTGTGGGAAGTCAGAGAATCGAGATGTGTGAAGTCAGAATGGAGGTTTGCGAAGTCACAGAATGGAGGTGTGTGAAGTTATTTTATGGAGCTGTGTGAAGTCAGAACTGAGGTGTGTGAACTCAGACTGGAGGTGGGGGAAGTCACAATGGAGGTGTGTGAAGTTATAGAATGGAGGTGTTTGAAGTCACAGAATGGAGGGGTGTGAAGTCAAAGACTGGAGGTGTGTGAAGTCATAGAATGGAGGTGTGTGAAGTCATAGAATGGAGGTGTGTGAAGTCATAGAATGGAGGTGTGTGAAGTCACAGAATGAAGGTGCGTTAAGTCACAGAATCGAGGTTTGTGAACTCAAAATGGAGGTGTGTGAAGTCACGGAACGAAGGTGTGTTAAGTCACAGAACGGAGGTGTGTGAACTGAGAATGGAGGTGTGTGAATTCCCAGAATTGAGGTGTGGGAAGTCATAGAATTGAGTTGTGTGAAGTCACAGAATGGAGATGTGTGAATTCATAGAATATAGGTGTGTGAAGTCATAGAACGGAGGTGTGTGAAGTCACAGAATGGAAGTGTGCGAAGTCACAGAATGGAAGTGTGTGAAGTCACAGAATGGAGGTGTGTGAACTCACAATGGAGGTGTGTGAAGTCACAGAATGGAAGTGTGTGAAGTCACAGAATGGAGGTGTGTGAACTGACAATGGAGGTGTGTGAAGTCAAAGAATGGAGGTGTGTGAAGTCATAGAATGGAAGTGTGTGAAGTCATAGAATGCAGGTGTGTGAAGTCAAAATGGAGGTGTGCGAACTCATAAACTGGAGATGTGTGAAGTCATAGAATGTAGGTGTGTGAAGTCCAAAAATGGAGGTGTGTGAAGTCAAACAATGGTGGTGTGTGAAGTCAAAGAATGGAGGTGTGTGAAGTCAAAGAATGGAAGTGTGTGAAGTAAAACTGGAGGTGTGTGAAGTCACAGAATGAAGGTGTGTGAAGTCACAGAATGGAGGTGTGTGAAGTCATAGAATGGAGGTGTGTGAAGTCACAGAATGGAGGTGTGTGAAGTCACAGAATGGAGGTGAGTGAAGTCACAGAATGGAGGTGTGTGAAGTCAAAATGGAGGTGTGTGAACTCATAGAATGGAGGTGTGTGAACTCATAGAATGGAAGTGTGTGAAGTCATGGAATGGAGGTGTATGAAGTCAAAGAATGGAGCTGTGTGAAGTCATAGAATGGAGGTGTGTGAAGTCACAGAATGGAGGTGTGTGAAGTCAAAATGGAGGTGTGTGAACTCATAGAATGGAGGTGTGTGAACTCATAGAATGGAAGTGTGTGAAGTCATGGAATGAAGGTGTGTGAAGTCATGGAATGGAGGTGTGTGAAGTCAAAGAATGGAGGTGTGTGAAGTCAAACAAAAATGGTGTGTATAGTCACAGAATGGAGGTGTGTGAAATCACAGAATGGAGGTGTGTGAAGTGAAAAAAGATGGTGTGTGCAGTCACAAATGGAGGTGTGTGAACTCGTAGAATGGAGGTGTGTGAAGTCATATAATGGAGGTGAGTGAAGTCACAGAATGGAGGTGTGTGAAGTCATATAATGGAGGTGAGTGAAGTCACAGAATGGAGGTGTGTGAAGTCACAGAATGGAGGTGTGTAAAGTCACAGAATGGAGGTGTGTGAAGTCACAGAATGGAGGTGTGTGAAGTCACAGAATGGAGGTGTGTGAAGTCAAAATGGAGGTGTGTGAACTCATAGAATGGAGGTGTGTGAACTCATAGAATGGAAGTGTGTGAAGTCATGGAATGAAGGTGTGTGAAGTCATAGAATGGAGGTGTGTGAAGTCATAGAATGGAGGTGAGTGAAGTCACAGAATGGAGGTGTGTGAAGTCACAGAATGGAGGTGTGTGAAGTCACAGAATGGAGGTGTGTGAAGTCAAAATGGAGGTGTGTGAACTCATAGAATGGAGGTGTGTGAACTCATAGAATGGAGGTGTGTGAAGTCATGGAATGGAGGTGTGTGAAGTCAAAGAATGGAGGTGTGTGAAGTCAAACAAAAATGGTGTGTATAGTCACAGAATGGAGGTGTGTGAAATCACAGAATGGAGGTGTGTGAAGTGAAAAAAGATGGTGTGTGCAGTCACAAATGGAGGTGTGTGAACTCGTAGAATGGAGGTGTGTGAAGTCAAAGAATGGAGGTGTGTGAAGTCATGGAATGGAGGTGTGTGAAGTCACAGAATGGAGGTGTGTGAAGTCATAGAATGGAGTTGTGTGAAGTCATAGAATGGTTGTTTCTGAAGTAAGAATTAAGGTGTGTGAAGTCATAGAATGGAGGTGTGTGAAGTCAAAATGGACGTGTGTGAACTCATAGAATGAAGGTCTGAGAACGCATAGAATGGAGGTGTGTGAAGTCATGGAATAAAGGTGTGTGAAATCAAAGAATGCAGGTGTGTGAAGTCAAACAATAAAGGTGTGTGAAGTCACAGAATGGAGGTGTGTGAAATCACAGAATGGAGGTGTGTGAAGTCAAAAAGGTGCTGTGTAGAGTCACAAATGGAGGTGTGTGAACTCATAGAATGGAGGTGTGTGAAGTCAAAGAATGGAGGTGTGTGAAGTCATCGAATGGAGGTGTGTGAAGTCATGGAATGGACGTGTGTGAAGGCACAGAATGGAGGTGTGTGAAGTCATAGAATGGAGCTTAGTGAAGTCAGAATGGAGGTGTGTGAAGTCATAGAATGGAGGTGTGTGAAGTCAGAATGGAGGTGTGTGAAATCATAGAATGGATGTGTGTGAAGTCACAGTATGGAGGTGTGTGAAGTCATGGAATGAAGCTGTGTGAAGTGAGAATTGAGGTGTGTGAAGTCACAGAATGGAGGTGGGTGAACTCAGAATGGAGGTGTGTGAAGTCACAGAACGGAGGTGTGAAGTCATAGAATGGAGGTGTGTGAAGTCATAGAATGGAGGTGTGTGAAGTCATAATGGAGGTGTGTGAAGTCACAGAATTGAGGTGTGTGAAGTCACTGAATGGAGGTGTGTGAAGTCAAAGAATGGAGGTGTGTGAAGTCATAGAATGGAGGTGTGTGATCAATGAATGGATGTTTGTGAAGTAAGAATGAAGGTGTGTTAAGTCATAGAATGGAGGTGTGTGAAGGCACAGAATGGAGGTGTGTGAAGTCACAGAATGGAGCTGTGTGAAGTCATAATGGAGGTGTGTGAAGTCATAGAATGGAGGTGTGTGAACTCACAAGGGAGGTGAGTGAAGTCAAAGAATGGAGGTGTGTGAAGTCATAGAAAGGAGTTGTGTGAAGTCATAGAATGGAGGTGTGTGAAGCCAGAATTGAGGTGTGTGAAGTCACAGAATTGAGGTGTGTGAACTCAGAATGGAGGTGTGTGAAGACACAGAATGGAGGTTTGTGAAGTCATAGAATGGAGGTGTGTGAAGTCATAGAATGGATGTTTCTAAAGTAGAATGAAGGTGTGTGAAGTCACAGAATGGAGGTGTGTGAAGTCAAAATGGAGATGTGCGAACTCATAAAATGGAGATGTGTGAAGTCATGGAATGGAGGAGTGTGAAGTCCAAAAATGGAGGTGTGTGAAGTTAAACAATGGTGGTGTGTGAAGTCACAGAATGGCGGTGTGTGAAGTCAACGAATGGAAGTGTGTGAAGTCAAAATGGAGGTGTGTGAAGTCACAGAATGGAGGTGTGTGAAGTCACAGAATGGAGGTGTGTGAAGTCAAAATGGAGTTGTGTGAACTCATAGAATGGAGGTGTGTGAACTCATAGAATGGAAGTGTGTGAAGTCTTGGAATGAAGGTGTGTGAAGTCACAGAATGGAGGTGTGTGAAGTCATAGAATGGAGGTGAGTGAGGTCACAGAATGGAGGTGTGTGAATTCACAGAATGGAGGTGTGTGAAGTCAAAATGGAGGTGTGTGAACTCATAGAATGGAGGTGTGTGAACTCATAGAATGGAGGTGTGTGAAGTCATGGAATGGAGGTGTGTGAAGTCAAAGAATGGAGGTGTGTGAACTCAAACAAAAATGGTGTGTATAGTCACAGAATGGAGGTGTGTGAAATCACAGAATGGAGGTGTGTGAAGTCAAAAAGATGGTGTGTACAGTCACAAATGAAAGTGTGTGAACTCGTAGAATGGAGGTGTGTGAAGTCAAAGAATGGAGGTGTGTGAAGTCATGGAATGGAGGTGTGTGAAGTCACAGAATGGAGGTGTGTGAAGTCATAGAATGGAGGTATGTGAAGTCATAGAATGGATGTTTCTGAAGTAAGAATGAAGGTGTGTGAAGTCATAGAATGGAGGTGTGTGAAGTCAAAATGGAGGTGTGTGAACTCATAGAATGAAGGTCTGAGAACTCATAGAATGGAGGTGTGTGAAGTCATGGAATAAAGGTGTGTGAAGTCAAAGAATGAAGCTGTGTGAAGTCAAACAATAAAGGTGTGTGAAGTCACAGAATGGAGGTGTGTGAAATCACAGAATGGAGGTGTGTGAAGTCAAAGAATGGAGGTGTGTGAAGTCATAGAAAGGAGTTGTGTGAAGTCATAGAATGGAGGTGTATGAAGCCAGAATTGAGGTGTGTGAAGTCACAGAATTGAGGTGTGTGAACTCAGAATGGAGGTGTGTGAAGACACAGAATGGAGGTTGTGAAGTCATAGAATGGAGGTGTGTGAAGTCATAGAATGGATGTTTCTGAAGTAGAATGAAGGTGTGTGAAGTCACAGAATGGAGGTGTGTGAAGTCAAAATGGAGATGTGCGAACTCATAAAATGGAGATGTGTGAAGTCATGGAATGGAGGAGTGTGAAGTCCAAAAATGGAGGTGTGTGAAGTTAAACAATGGTGGTGTGTGAAGTCACAGAATGGCGGTGTGTGAAGTCAACGAATGGAAGTGTGTGAAGTCAAAATGGAGGTGTGTGAAGTCACAGAATGGAGGTGTGTGAAGTCACAGAATGGAGGTGTGTGAAGTCAAAATGGAGGTGTGTGAACTCATAGAATGGAGGTGTGTGAACTCATAGAATGGAAGTGTGTGAAGTCTTGGAATGAAGGTGTGTGAAGTCACAGAATGGAAGTGTGTGAAGTCATAGAATGGAGGTGAGTGAGGTCACAGAATGGAGGTGTGTGAATTCACAGAATGGAGGTGTGTGAAGTCAAAATGGAGGTGTGTGAACTCATAGAATGGAGGTGTGTGAACTCATAGAATGGAGGTGTGTGAAGTCATGGAATGGAGGTGTGTGAAGTCAAAGAATGGAGGTGTGTGAACTCAAACAAAAATGGTGTGTATAGTCACAGAATGGAGGTGTGTGAAATCACAGAATGGAGGTGTGTGAAGTCAAAAAGATGGTGTGTACAGTCACAAATGAAAGTGTGTGAACTCGTAGAATGGAGGTGTGTGAAGTCAAAGAATGGAGGTGTGTGAAGTCATGGAATGGAGGTGTGTGAAGTCAAAAAGGTGCTGTGTAGAGTCACAAATGGAGGTGTGTGAACTCATAGAATGGAGGTGTGTGAAGTCAAAGAATGGAGGTGTTTGAAGTCATCGAATGGAGGTGTGTGAAGTCATGGAATGGAGGTGTGTGAAGGCACAGAATGGAGTTGTGTGAAGTCATAGAATGGAGCTTAGTGAAGTCAGAATGGAGGTGTGTGAAGTCATAGAATGGAGGTGTGTGAAGTCAGAATGGAGGTGTGTGAAATCATAGAATGGATGTGTGTGAAGTCACAGTATGGAGGTGTGTGAAGTCATGGAATGAAGCTGTGTGAAGTGAGAATTGAGGTGTGTGAAGTCACAGAATGGAGGTGGGTGAACTCAGAATGGAGGTGTGTGAAGTCACAGAACGGAGGTGTGAAGTCATAGAATGGAGGTGTGTGAAGTCATAGAATGGAGGTGTGTGAAGTCATAATGGAGGTGTGTGAAGTCACAGAATTGAGGTTTGTGAAGTCACTGAATGGAGGTGTGTGAAGACAAAGAATGGAGGTGTGTGAAGTCATAGAATGGAGGTGTGTGATCATTGAATGGATGTTTGTGAAGTAAGAATGAAGGTGTGTTAAGTCATAGAATGGAGGTGTGTGAAGGCACAGAATGGAGGTGTGTGAAGTCATAGAATGGAGCTGTGTGAAGTCATAATGGAGGTGTGTGAAGTCATAGAATGGAGGTGTGTGAACTCACAATGGAGGTGTGTGAAGTCAAAGAATGGAGGTGTGTGAAGTCATAGAAAGGAGTTGTGTGAAGTCATAGAATGGAGGTGTGTGAAGCCAGAATTGAGGTGTGTGAAGTCACAGAATTGAGGTGTGTGAACTCAGAATGGAGGTGGGTGAAGACACAGAATGGAGGTTGTGAAGTCATAGAATGGAGGTGTGTGAAGTCATAGAATGGATGTTTCTGAAGTAGAATGAAGGTGTGTGAAGTCACAGAATGGAGGTGTGTGAAGTCAAAATGGAGATGTGCGAACTCATAAAATGGAGATGTGTGAAGTCATGGAATGGAGGAGTGTGAAGTCCAAAAATGGAGGTGTGTGAAGTTAAACAATGGTGGTGTGTGAAGTCACAGAATGGCGGTGTGTGAAGTCAACGAATGGAAGTGTGTGAAGTCAAAATGGAGGTGTGTGAAGTCACAGAATGGAGGTGTGTGAAGTCACAGAATGGAGGTGTGTGAAGTCAAAATGGAGGTGTGTGAACTCATAGAATGGAGGTGTGTGAACTCATAGAATGGAAGTGTGTGAAGTCTTGGAATGAAGGTGTGTGAAGTCACAGAATGGAAGTGTGTGAAGTCATAGAATGGAGGTGAGTGAGGTCACAGAATGGAGGTGTGTGAAGTCATAGAATGGAGGTATGTGAAGTCATAGAATGGATGTTTCTGAAGTAAGAATGAAGGTGTGTGAAGTCATAGAATGGAGGTGTGTGAAGTCAAAATGGAGGTGTGTGAACTCATAGAATGAAGGTCTGAGAACGCATAGAATGGAGGTGTGTGAAGTCATGGAATAAAGGTGTGTGAAATCACAGAATGGAGGTGTGTGAAGTCAAACAATAAAGGTGTGTGAAGTCACAGAATGGAGGTGTGTGAAATCACAGAATGGAGGTGTGTGAAGTCAAAAAGGTGCTGTGTAGAGTCACAAATGGAGGTGTGTGAACTCATAGAATGGAGGTGTGTGAAGTCAAAGAATGGAGGTGTGTGAAGTCATCGAATGGAGGTGTGTGAAGTCATGGAATGGAGGTGTGTGAAGTCATAGAATGGAGCTTAGTGAAGTCAGAATGGAGGTGTGTGAAGTCATAGAATGGAGGTGTGTGAAGTCAGAATGGAGGTGTGTGAAATCATAGAATGGATGTGTGTGAAGTCACAGTATGGAGGTGTGTGAAGTCATGGAATGAAGCTGTGTGAAGTGAGAATTGAGGTGTGTGAAGTCACAGAATGGAGGTGGGTGAACTCAGAATGGAGGTGTGTGAAGTCACAGAATGGAGGTGTGAAGTCATAGAATGGAGGTGTGTGAAGTCATTGAATGGAGGTGTGTGAAGTCATAATGGAGGTGTGTGAAGTCACAGAATTGAGGTGTGTGAAGTCACTGAATGGAGGTGTGTGAAGTCAAAGAATGGGTGTGTGAAGTCATAAAATGGAGGTGTGTGATCATTGAATGGATGTTTGTGAAGTAAGAATGAAGGTGTGTTAAGTCATAGAATGGAGGTTTGTGAAGGCACAGAATGGAGGTGTGTGAAGTCACAGAATTGAGGTGTGTGAACTCAGAATGGAGGTGTGTGAAGACACAGAATGGAGGTTTGTGAAGTCATAGAATGGAGGTGTGTGAAGTCATAGAATGGATGTTTCTGAAGTAGAATGAAGGTGTGTGAAGTCACAGAATGGAGGTGTGTGAAGTCAAAATGGAGATGTGCGAACTCATAAAATGGAGATGTGTGAAGTCATGGAATGGAGGAGTGTGAAGTCCAAAAATGGAGGTGTGTGAAGTTAAACAATGGTGGTGTGTGAAGTCACAGAATGGCGGTGTGTGAAGTCAACGAATGGAAGTGTGTGAAGTCAAAATGGAGGTGTGTGAAGTCACAGAATGGAGGTGTGTGAAGTCACAGAATGGAGGTGTGTGAAGTCAAAATGGAGGTGTGTGAACTCATAGAATGGAGGTGTGTGAACTCATAGAATGGAAGTGTGTGAAGTCTTGGAATGAAGGTGTGTGAAGTCACAGAATGGAGGTGTGTGAAGTCATAGAATGGAGGTGAGTGAGGTCACAGAATGGAGGTGTGTGAATTCACGGAATGGAGGTGTGTGAAGTCAAAATGGAGGTGTGTGAACTCATAGAATGGAGGTGTGTGAACTCATAGAATGGAGGTGTGTGAAGTCATGGAATGGAGGTGTGTGAAGTCAAAGAATGGAGGTGTGTGAACTCAAACAAAAATGGTGTGTATAGTCACAGAATGGAGGTGTGTGAAATCACAGAATGGAGGTGTGTGAAGTCAAAAAGATGGTGTGTACAGTCACAAATGAAAGTGTGTGAACTCGTAGAATGGAGGTGTGTGAAGTCAAAGAATGGAGGTGTGTGAAGTCATGGAATGGAGGTGTGTGAAGTCACAGAATGGAGGTGTGTGAAGTCATAGAATGGAGGTATGTGAAGTCATAGAATGGATGTTTCTGAAGTAAGAATGAAGGTGTGTGAAGTCATAGAATGGAGGTGTGTGAAGTCAAAATGGAGGTGTGTGAACTCATAGAATGAAGGTCTGAGAACTCATAGAATGGAGGTGTGTGAAGTCATGGAATAAAGGTGTGTGAAGTCAAAGAATGCAGCTGTGTGAAGTCAAACAATACAGGTGTGTGAAGTCACAGAATGGAGGTGTGTGAAATCACAGAATGGAGGTGTGTGAAGTCAAAAAGGTGCTGTGTAGAGTCACAAATGGAGGTGTGTGAACTCATAGAATGGAGGTGTGTGAAGTCAAAGAATGGAGGTGTGTGAAGTCATCGAATGGAGGTGTGTGAAGTCATGGAATGGAGGTGTGTGAAGGCACAGAATGGAGGTGTGTGAAGTCATAGAATGGAGCTTAGTGAAGTCAGAATGGAGGTGTGTGAAGTCATAGAATGGAGGTGTGTGAAGTCAGAATGGAGGTGTGTGAAGTCATAGAATGGAGGTGTGTGAAGTCACAATGCAGGTGTGTGAACTCATAGAATGGAGATGTGTGAAGTCACAGAATGGAGGTTTGTGAAGTCATAGAATGGAGGTGTGTGAAGTCATAGAATGGAGGTGTGTGAAGTCATAGAATGGTGGTGTGTGAAGTCATAGAATGGACGTTTGTGAACTCATAGAATGGAGGTCTGTAAAGTCATAGAATGGATGTATTTGAAGTAAGAATGTAGGGGTGTGAAGTCATAGAATGGAGGTGTTTGCAATCAAAATGGTGGTATGTGAACTCATAGAATGGATGTGTGTGAAGTCAAAATGGAGGTGTGTGAAGTCACAGAATGGAGGTTTGTGAAGTCAAAGAATGGAAGTGTGTGAAGTCAAAATGGAGGTGTGTGAAGTCACAGAATGGAGGTTTGTGAAGTCACAGAATGGAGGTTTGTGAAGTCAAAATGGTGGTGTGTAAATCACAAATGGAGGTGTGTGAAGTCACAGAATGGAGGTTTGTGAAGTCACAGAATGGAGGTTTGTGAAGTCAAAATGGTGGTGTGTAAAGTCACAAATGGAGGTGTGTGAAGTCACAGAATGTAGGTGTGTGAACTCAAAATGGAGGTGTGTGAAGTGAAAGAATGGAGGTGTGTGAAGTCATAGAATGAAGGTTTGTGAAGTCACAGAATGAAGGTGTGTTACGTCACAGAACGGACGTGTGTGAACTCAGAATGGAGGTGTGTGAAGTCCCAGAATGGAGGTGTGGGAAGTCATAGAATGGAGTTTTGTGAAGTCACAGAATGGAGATGTGTGAATTCATAGAATCGAGGTGTGTGAAGTCATAGAATGGAGGTGTGTGAAGTCACAGAATGGAGGTGTGTGAAGTCACAGAATGGAGGTGTGTGAAGTTACAGAATGGAGGTGTGTGAACTCACAATGGAGGTGTGTGAAGTCAAAGAATGGAGGTGTGTGAAGTCATAGAATGCAAGTGTGTGAAGTCATAGAATGAAGGTGTGTGAAGCCAGAATTGAGGTGTGTGAACACACAGAATTGAGGTGTGTGAACTCAGAATGAAGGTGTGTGAAGTCAAAGAATGGAGGTTTGTGAAGTCATAGAATGGAGGTGTATGAAGTCATAGAATGGATGTTTCTGAAGTAGAATGGAGGTGTGTGAAGTCATTGAATGGAGGTGTGTGAAGTCAAAATGGAGGTGTGCGAACTCATAAAATGGAGATGAGTGAAGTCATGGAAAGGAGGTGTGTGAAGTCCAAAAATGGAGGTGTGTGAAGTCAAACAATGGTGGTGTGTGAAGTCACAGAACGGAGGTGTGTGAAGTCAAAGAATGGAAGTGTGTGAGGTCAAAATGGAGGTGTGTGAAGTCACAGAATGGAGGTGTGTGAAGTCAAAGATTGGAGGTGTGTGAAGTCATCGAAAGGAGGTGTGTGAAGTCATGGAATGGAGGTGTGTGAAGTCACAGAATGGCGGTGTGTGAAGTGAGAATGGAGTTGTGTGAAGTCATAGAATGTAGGTGTGTGAAGTCAAAATGGAGGTGTGTGAAGTCATTGAATGGAGGTGTGTGAAGTCAGAATGGAGGTGTGTGAACTCACAGAATGGAGGTGTGAAGTCACAATTGAGGTGAGTGAAGTCATAGAATGGAGGTGTGTGAAGTCACGGTATGGAGATGTGTGAAATCATAGAATGGAGCTGTGTGAAGTCAGATTTGAGGCGTGTGAATTCACAGAATGGAGGTGTGTGAACTCAGAATAGAGGTGTGTGAAGTCACAGAATGCATTTGTGAAGTCATACAATGGAGGTGTGTGAAGTCATAGAATGGAGGTGTGTGAAGTCATAATGGAGGTGTGTGAAGTCACAGAATTGAGGTGTGTGAAGTCACAGATGGAGGTGTGTGAAGTCATAGAATGGAGGTGTGTGAAGTCATAGAATGGAGGTGTGTGAACTCATAATGGAGGAGTGTGAAGTCAAAGTATGGAGGTGTGTGAAGTCATAGAATGGAAGTGTGTGAAGTCATAGAATGAAGGTGTGTGAAGCCAGAATTGAGGTGTGTGAAGTAAAAATGGAGATGTGTGATGTCACAGAATGGACGTGTGTGAAGTCATAGAATGGAGGTGTGTGAAGTCACAGAATGGAGGTGTGTGAAGTCACAGAATGGAGGTGTGTGAAGTCACAGAATGGAGGTGTGTGAAGTCAAAATGGAGGTTGTGAACTCATAGAATGGAGGTGTGTGAACTCAGAGAATGGAAGTGTGTGAAGTCATGGAATGGAGGTGTGTGAAGTCAAAGAATGGAGGTGTGAAGTCTAACAATAAATGTGTGTGAAGTCACAGAATGGAGGTGTGTGAAATCACAGAATGGAGGTGTGTGAAGTCAAAAAGGTGGTGTGTAGAGTCACAAATGGAGGTGTGTGAACTCATAGAATGGAGGTGTGTGAAGTCACAGAATTGATGTTTGTGAAGTCAGAATGGAGGTGTGTGAACTCACAATGGAGGTGTGTGAAGTCAAAGAATGAAGGTGTGTGAAGTCAAAGAATGGAAGTGTGTGAAGTCATAGAATGGAGGTGTGTGATGTCATAGAATGGAGGTGTGTGAAGTCACAGAATTGATGTTTGTGAGGTCAGAATGCAGGTGTGTGAAGTCAGAATGGAGGTTTGTGAAGTCAGAGAATGGAGGTGTGTGAAGTCATACAATGGAGGCGGGTGAAGTCATAGAATGGAGGTGTGTAAAGTCATAGAATGGACGTTTGTGAACTCATAGAATGGAGGTCTGTAAAGTCATAGAATGGATGTTTTTGAAGTAAGAATGTAGGGGTGTGAAGTCATAGAATGGAGGTGTGTGCAATCAAAATGGTGGTATGTGAACTCATAGAATGGATGTGTGTGAAGTCAAAATGGAGGTGTGTGAAGTCACAGAATGGAGGTTTGTGAAGTCAAAGAATGGAAGTGTGTGAAGTCAAAATGGAGTTGTGTGAAGTTACAGAATTGAGGTTTGTGAAGTCACAGAATGGAGGTTTGTGAAGTCAAAATGGTGGTGTGTATAGTCACAAATGGAGGTGTGTGAAGTCACAGAATGGAGGTTTGTGAAGTCACAGAATGGAGGTTTGTGAAGTCAAAATGGTGGTGTGTAAAGTCACAAATGGAGGTGTGTGAAGTCACAGAATGTAGGTGTGTGAACTCAAAATGGAGGTTTGTGAAGTGAAAGAATGGAGGTGTGTGAAGTCATAGAATGAAGGTGTGTGAAGTCACAGAATGAAGGTGTGTTAAGTCACAGAACGGAGGTGTGTGAACTCAGAATGGAAGTGTGTGAAGTCCCCGAATGGAGGTGTGGGAAGTCATAGAATGGAGTTGTGTGAAGTCACAGAATGGAGATGTGTGAATTCATAGAATCGAGGTGTGTGAAGTCATAGAATGGAGGTGTGTGAAATCACAGAATGGAGGTGTGTGAAGTCACAGAATGGAGGTGTGTGAAGTCACAGAACGGTGGTGTGTGAACTCACAATGGAGGTGTGTGAAGTCACAGAATGGAGGTGTGTGAAGTCATAGAATGGAGGTGTGTGAAGTCAGAATGGAGTTGAATGAAGTCATAGAATGGAGGTGTGTGATGTCAGAATGGAGGTGTGTGAAGTCATAGAATGGAGGTGTGTGAAGTCAGAATGGAGGTGTGTGAACTCATAGAATGGAGGTGGGTGACGTCACAGTGGAGGTGTGTGAAGTCATAGAATGGAGGTGTGTGAAGTCACAGAATGGAGGTGTATGAAGTCATGGAATGGAGCTGTGTGAAGTCAGATGGGAGGTGTGTGAAGTCACAGAATGGAGGTGTGTGAACTCAGAATGGAGGTGTGTGAAGTCACAGAATGGAGGTGTGTGAAGTCATAGAATGGAGGTATGTGAAGTCATACAGTGGAGGTGTGTGAAGTCATAATGTAAGTGTGTGAAGTCACAGAATTGAGGTGTGTGAAGTCACAGAATGGAGGTGTGTGAAGTCATAGATTGGAGGTGTGTAAAGGCATAGAATGGAGGTGCGTGAAGTCATAGAATGGATGTTTGTGAAGAAAGAATGAAGGTGTGTTAAGTCATAGAATGGAGGTGTGTGAAGGCACAGAATGTAGGTGTGTGAAGTCATGGAATGGAGCTGTTTGAAGTCAGAATGGAGGTGTGTGAAGTCAGAATGGAGGTGTGTGAAGTCATAGAATGGAGGTGTATGAAGTCATAGAATGGATGTTTCTGAAGTAGAATGGAGGTGTGTGAAGTCATTGAATGTAGGTGTGTGAAATCAATATGGAGGTGTGCGAACTCATAAAATGGAGATGAGTGAAGTCATGGAAAGGAGGGGTGTGAAGTCCAAAAATGGAGGTGTGTGAAGTCAAACAATGGTGGTGTGTGAAGTC
This sequence comes from Megascapheus bottae, assembly GCA_024803745.1. NCBI lineage: Eukaryota > Metazoa > Chordata > Mammalia > Rodentia > Geomyidae > Megascapheus > Megascapheus bottae. The sequence goes on along the minus strand of JANJXV010001192.1, from coordinate 33,588 downwards.
ACAGAACGGAGGTGTGTGAAGTCAAAGAATGGAAGTGTGTGAGGTCAAAATGGAGGTGTGTGAAGTCACAGAATGGAGGTGTGGGAAGTCACAGAATGGAGGTGTGTGAAGTCATCGATAGGAGGTGTGAGAAGGCATGGAATGGAGGTGTGTGAAGTCACAGAATGGCGGTGTGTGAAGCCAGAATGGAGGTGTGTGAAGTCATAGAATGGAGTTGTGTGAACTCACAATGGAGTTGTGTGAAGTCAAAGAATGGTGGTGTGTGAAGTCAAAGAATGGAAGTGTGTGAAGTCATAGAATGGAGCTGTGTGAAGTCAGAATGGAGGTGTGTGAAGTCATAGAATGCAGGTGTGTGAACTCACAATGGAGTTTTGTGAAGTCAAAGAATGGTGGTGTGTGAAGTCAAAGAATGGAAGTGTGTGAAGTCATAGAATGGAGGTGTGTGACGTCATAGAATGGACGTGTGTGAAGTCATAGAATGGAGGTGTGTGAAGTCACAGAATTGATGTTTGTGAGGTCAGAATGGAGGTGTGTGAAGTCAGAATGGAGGTTTGTGAAGTCAGAGAATGGAGGTGTGTGAAGTCATATAATGGAGGTGTGTGAAGTCATAGAATGGAGGTGTGTGAAGTCACAGAATTGATGTTTGTGAAATCAGAATGAAGCTGTGTGAACTCACAATGGAGGTGTGTGAATTCAAAGAATGGATGTGTGTGAAGTCACAGAATTGATGTTTGTGAAGTCAGAATGGAGGTTTGTGAAGTCAGAATGGAGGTGTGTGAAGTCATAGAATGGAGGTGTGTGAAGTCACAATGCAGGTGTGTGAACTCATAGAATGGAGATGTGTGAAGTCACAGAATGGAGGTGTGTGAAGTCATAGAATGGAGGTGTGTGAAGTCATAGAATGGAGGTGTGTGAAGTCATAGAATGGAGGTGTGTGAAGTCATAGAATGGACGTTTCTGAACTCATAGAATGGAGGTCTCTAAAGTCATAGAATGGATGTTTTTGAAGTAAGAATGTAGGGGTATGAAGTCATAGAATGGAGGTGTGTGCAATCAAAATGGTGGTACGTGAACTCATAGAATGGATGTGTGTGAAGTCAAAATGGAGGTGTGTGAAGTCACAGAATGGAGGTTTGTGAAGTCAAAGAATGGAAGTGTGTGAAGTCAAAATGGAGGTATGTGAAGTCACAGAATGGAGGTTTGTGAAGTCACAGAATGGAGGTTTGTGAAGTCAAAATGGTGGTGTGTAAAGTCACAAATGGAGGTGTGTGAAGTCACAGAATGGAGGTTTGTGAAGTCACAGAATGGAGGTTTGTGAAGTCAAAATGGTGGTGTGTAAAGTCACAAATGGAGGTGTGTGAAGTCACAGAATGTAGGTGTGTGAACTCAAAATGGAGGTGTGTGAAGTGAAAGAATGGAGGTGTGTGAAGTCATAGAATGAAGGTGTGTGAAGTCACAGATTGAAGGTGTGTTAAGTTACAGAACAGAGGTGTGTGAACTCAGAATGGAGGTGTGTGAAGTCCCAGAATGGAGGTGTGGGAAGTCATAGAATGGAGTTGTGTGAAGTCACAGAATGGAGGTGTGTGAAGTCACAGAATGGAGGTGTGTGAACTCAGAATGAAGGTGTGTGAAGTCAAAGAATAGAGGTTTGTGAAGTCATAGAATGGAGGTGTATGAAGTCATAGAATGGATGTTTCTGAAGTAGAATGGAGGTGTGTGAAGTCATAGAATGTAGGTGTGTGAAGTCAAAATGGAGGTGTGCGAACTCATAAAATGGAGATGAGTGAAGTCATGGAAAGGAGGTGTGTGAAGTGCAAAAATGGAGGTGTGTGAAGTCAAACAATGGTGGTGTGTGAAGTCACAGAACGGAGGTGTGTGAAGTCAAAGAATGGAAGTGTGTGAAGTCAAAATGGAGGTATGTGAAGTCACAGAATGTTGGTGTGTGAAGTCACAGAATGGAGGTGTGTGAAGTCATCGATAGGAGGTGTGTGAAGTCATGGAATGGACTTGTGTGAAGTCACAGAATGGCGGAGTGTGAAGTCAGAATGAAGTTGTGTGAAGTCATAGAATGTAGGTGTGTGAAGTCAAAATGGAGGTGTGTGAAGTCATTGAATGGAGGTGTGTGAAGTCAGAATGGAGGTGTGTGAACTCATAGAATGGAGGTGTGAAGTCACAATGGAGGTGTGTGAAGTCATAGAATGGAGGTGTGTGAAGTCACAGTATGTAGGTGTGTGAAATCATAGAATGGAGCTGTGTGAAGTCAGATTTGAGGAGTGTGAATTCACAGAATGGAGGTGTGTGAACTCAGAATAGAGGTGTGTGAAGACACAGAATGGAGGTGTGAAGTCACAGATGGAGGTGTGTGAAGTCATAGAATGGAGGTGTGTGAAGTCATAGAATGGAGGTGTGTGAACTCACAATGGAGGAGTGTGAAGTCAAAGTATGGAGGTGTGTGAAGTCATAGAATGGAAGTGTGTGAAGTCATAAAATGAAGGTGTGTGAAACCAGAATTGAGGTGTGTGAAGTCAAAATGGAGATGTGTGATGTCACAGAATGGAGGTGTATGAAGTCACAGGATGGAGGTGTGTGAAGTCATAGAATGGAGGTGTGTGAAGTCACAAAATGGAGATGTGTGAAGTCACAGAATGGAGGTGTGTGAAGTCAAAATGGAGGTGTGTGAACTCATAGAATGGAGGTGTGTGAACTCATAGAATGGAAGTGTGTGAAGTCATGGAATGGAGGTGTGTGAAGTCAAAGAATGGAGTTGTGAAGTCAAACAATAAAGGTGTGTGAAGTCACAGAATGGAGGTGTGTGATCACAGAATGGAGGTGTGTGAAGTCAAAAAGGTGGTGTGTAGAGTCACAAATGGAGGTGTGTGAACTCATAAAATGGAGGTGTGTGAAGTCACAGAATTGATGTTTGTGAAGTCAGAATCGAGGTGTGTGAACTCACAATGGAGGTGTGTGAAGTCAAAGAATGGAGGTGTGTGAGGACAAAGAATGGAAGTGTGTGAAGTCATAGAATGGAGGTGTGTGAAGTCATAGAATGGAGGTGTGTGAAGACATAGAATGGAGGTGTGTGAAGTCACAGAATTGATGTTTGTGAGGTCAGAATGGAGGTGTGTGAAGTCAGAATGGAGGTTTGTGAAGTCAGAGAATGGAGGTGTGTGAAGTCATACAATGGAGGCATGTGAAGTCATAGAATGGAGGTGTGTGAAGTCACAGAATTGATGTTTGTGAAGTCAGAATGTAGGTGTGTGAACTCACAATGGAGGAGTGTGAAGTCAAAGAATGGAGGTGTGTGAAGTCACAGAATTGATGTTTGTAAAGTCAGAATGGAGGTGTGTGAAGTCAGAATGGAGGTGTGTGAAGTCATAGAATGGAGGTGTGTGAAGTCACAATACAGGTGTGTGAACTCATAGAATGGAGATGTGTGAAGTCACAGAATGGAGGTGTGTGCAGTCATAGAATGGAGGTGTGTGAAGTCATAGAATGGAGGTCTGTGAAGTCATAGAATGGAGGTTTGTGAACTCATAGAATGGAGGTCTGTAAAGTCATAGAATGGATGTTTTTGAAGTAAGAATGTAGGGGAGTGAAGTCATAGAATGGAGGTGTGTGCAATCAAAATGGTGGTATGTGAACTCATAGAATGGATGTGTGTGAACTGATAGAGTGGAGGTGTGTGAAGTCATGGAATGGAGGTGTGTGAAATCAAAGAATGGAGGTGTGTGAAGTCAAACAATGGAGGTATGCGAAGTCACAGAATGGAGGTTTGTGAAGTCACCGATGGAGGTTTGCGAAGTCAAAATGGTGGTGTGTAAAGTCACAGAATGGAGGTGTGTGAAGTCAAAGAATGAAAGTGTGTGAAGTCAAAATGGAGGTGTGTGAAGTCACAGAATGGAGGTGTGTGAAGTCACAGAATGGAGGTGTGTGAAGTCATCCAAAGGATTTGTGTGAAGTCATGCAATGGAGGTGTGTGAAGTCAGAGAATGGCGGTGTGTGAAGTCAGAATGGAGTTGTGTGAAGTCATAGAATGTAGGTGTGTGAAGTCAGAATGGAAGTGTGTGAAGTCATAGAATGGAGGTGTGTGAAGTCAGAATGGAGGTGTGTGAACTCATAGAATGGAGGTGTGAAGTCACAATGGAGGTGTGTGAAGTCATAGAATGGAGGTTTGTGAAGTCACAGTATGGAGGTGTGTGAAATCATAGAATGGAGCTGTGTGAAGTCAGATATGAGGAGTGTGAAGTCACAGAATGGAGGTGTGTGAACTCAGAATGGAGGTGAGTGAAGTCACAGAATGGAGATGTGAAGTCATAGAATGGAGGTGTGTGAAGTCATAGAGTGGAGGTGTGTGAAGTCATAATGAAGGTGTGTGAAGTCACAGAATGGAGGTGTGTGAAGTCACAGATGCAGGTGTGGGAAGTCATAGAATGCAGGTGTGTTAAGTCATAGAATGGAGGTGTGTGAAGTCGTAGAATTGATGTTTGTGAAGTAAGAATGAAGGTGTTTTAAGTCATAGAATGGAGGTGTTTGAAGGCACAGAATGGAGGTGTGTGAAGTCACAGAATGGAGGTGTGTGAACTCACAATGGAGGTGTGTGAAGTCAAAGAATGGGGTGTGCGAAGTCATAGAATGGAAGTGTGTGAAATCATAGAATGAAGGTGTGTGAAGCCAGAATTGAGGTGTGTGAAGTCGCAGAAGTGAGGTGTGTGAACTCAGAATGAAGGTGTGTTAAGTCATAGAATGGAGGTGTGTGAAGGCACAGAATGGAGGTGTGTGAAGTCATAGAATGGAGCTGTGTGAAGTCATAGAATGGAGGTTTGTGAAGTCATAGAATGTAGGTGTGTGAAGTCATAGAATGGAGGTGTGTGAAGTCAAAATGGTGGTGTGTGAACTCATAGAATGGAGGTGTGTGAACTGATAGAGTGGAGGTGTGTGAAGTCATGGAATGGAGGTGTGTGAAGTCAAAATGGAGGTGTGTGAAGTCACAGAATGGAGGTGTGTGAAGTCACAGAATGGAGGTGTGTGAAGTCAAAATGGTGGTGTGTAACGTCACAAATGGAGGTGTGTGAAGTCACAAAATGTAGGTGTGTGAACTCAATATGGAGGTGTGTGAAGTCAAATAATGGAGGTGTGTGAAGTCATAGAATGGAGGTGTGTGAAGTCACAGAATGGAGGTGTGTAAAGTCACAGAATGGAGGTGTGTGAAGTCACAGAATTGAGGTGTGTGAAGTCACAGAATGGAAGTGTGTGAAGTCACAGAATGGAGGTGTGAAAAGTCACAGAATGGAGGTGTGTGAAGTCACAGAATGGAGGTGTGTGAAGTCACAGAATGGAGGTGTGTGAAGTCAAATTGGAGGTGTGTGAACTCATAGAATGGAAGTGTGTGAACTCATAGAATGGAAGTGTGTGAAGTCATGGAATGAAGGTGTGTGAAGTCACAGAATTGAGGTGTGTGAAGTCATAGAATGGAGGTGTGTGAAGTCACAGAATGGAGGTGTGTGAAGTCACAGAATGGAGGTGTGTGAAGTCACAGAATGGAGGTGTGTGAAGTCAAAATGGAGGTGTGTGAACTCATAGAATGGAGGTGTGTGAACTCATAGAATGGAGGTGTGTGAAGTCATGGAATGGAGGTGTGTGAATTCAAAGAATGGAGGTGTGTGAAGTCAAACAAAATTGGTGTGTGAAGTCACGGAATGGAGGTGTGTGAAATCACAGAATGGAGGTGTGTGATGTCAAAAACGTGGTGTGTAGAGTCACAAATGGAGGTGTGTGAACTCGTAGAATGGAGGTGTGTGATGTCAAAGAATGGAGGTGTGTGAAGTCATGGAATGGAGGTGTGTGAAGTCACAGAATGGAGGTGTGTGAAGTCATAGAATGGAGGTGTGTGAAGTCATAGAATGGATGTTTCTGAAGTAAGAATGAAGGTGTGTGAAGTCATAGAATGGAGGTGTGTGAAGTCAAAATGGAGGTGTGTGAACTCATAGAATGAAGGTCTGAGAACTCAAAGAATGGAGGTGTGTGAAGTCATGGAATAAAGGTGTGTGAAGTCAAAGAATGCAGGTGTGTGAAGTCAAACAATAAAGGTGTGTGAAGTCACAGAATGGAGGTGTGTGAAATCACAGAATGGAGGTGTGTGAAGTCATGGAATGGAGGTGTGTGAAGTCACAGAATGGAGGTGTGTGAAGTCATAGAATGGAGGTGTGTGAAGTCAGAATGGAGGTGTGTGAAGTCATAGAATGGAGGTGTGTGAAGTCAGAATGGAGGTGTGTGAAATCATAGAATGGAGTTGTGTGAAGTCACAGTATGGAGGTGCGTGAAGTCATAGAATGAAGCTGGGTGAAGTGAGAATTGAGGTGTGTGAAGTCACAGAATGGATGTGTGTGAACTCAGAATGGAGGTGTGTGAAGTCACTGAATGGAGGTGTGAAGTCATAGAATGGAGGTGTGTGAAGTCATAGAATGGAGGTGTGTGAAGTCATAATGGAGGTGTGTGAAGTCACAGAATTGAGGTGTGTGAAGTCACTGAATGGAGGTGTGTGAAGTCATAGAATGGAGGTGTGTGAAGTCATAGAATGGAGGTGTGTGATCATAGAATGGATGTTTGTGAAGTAAGAATGAAGGTGTGTTAAGTCATAGAATGGAGGTGTGTGAAGGCACAGAATGAAGGTGTGTGAAGTCATAGAATGGAGCTGTGTGAAGTCATAATGGAGGTGTGTGAAGTCATAGAATGGAGGTGTGTGAACTCACAATGGAGGTGTGTGAAGTCAAAGAATGGAGGTGTGTGAAGTCATAGAAAGGAATTGTGTGAAGTCATAGAATGGAGGTGTGTGAAGCCAGAATTGAGGTGTGTGAAGTCACAGAATTGAGGTGTGTGAACTCAGAATGGAGGTGTGTGAAGACACAGAATGGAGGTTTGTGAAGTCATAGAATGGAGGTGTGTGAAGTCATAGAATGGATGTTTCTGAAGTAGAATGAAGGTGTGTGAAGTCACAGAATGGAGGTGTGGAGTCAAAATGGAGGTGTGCGAACTCATAAAATGGAGATGTGTGAAGTCATGGAATGGAGGTGTGTGAAGTCCAAAAATGGAGGTGTGTGAAGTCACAGAATGGAGGTGTGTGAAATCACAGAATGGAGGTGTGTGAAGTCAAAAAGGTGGTGTGTAGAGTCACAAATGGAGGTCAGTGAACTCATAGAATGGAGGTGTGTGAAGTCAAAGAATGGAGGTGTGTGAAGTCATCGAATGGAGGTGTGTGAAGTCATGGAATGGAGGTGTGTGAAGTCACAGAGTGGAGGTGTGTGAAGTCATAATGGAGTTGTGTGAAGTCAAGGAATGGAGGTGTGTGAAGTCAGAATGAAGGTGTTTGAAGTCACAGAATGGAGGTATGTGAAGTCACAGAATGGAGGTGTGTGAAGTCACAGAATGGAGGTGTGTGAAGTCATAGAATGGAGGTGTGTGAACTCATAATGGAGGCGTGAGACATCACAGAATTGTGGTGTGTGAAGTCACAGAATGGAGGTGTGTGAAGTCATAGAATGGAGATGTGTGAAATCACAGAATGGAGGTGTATGAACTCAGATTGGAGGTGCGGGAAGTCACAATGGAGGTGTGTGAATTTATAGAATGGAGGTGTGTGAAGTCACAGAATGTAGGGGTGTGAAATCAAAGAATGGAGGTGTGTGAAGTCATAGAATGGAGGTGTGTGAAGTCATAGAATGGAGGTGTGTGAAGTCACAGAATGAAGGTGCGTTAAGTCACAGAATGGAGGTTTGTGAACTCAGAATGGAGGTGTGTGAAGTCACAGAATGGAGGTGTGGGAAGTCATAGAATGGAGTTGTGTGAAGTCACAGAATGGAGGTGTGTGAATTAATAGAATGTAGGTGTGAGAAATCATAGAATGGAGGTGTGTGAAGTCACAGAATGGAGGTGTGTGAAGTCACAGAATGGAGGTGTGTGAACTCAAAATGGAGGTGTGTGAAGTCAAAGTATGGAGGTGTGTGAAGTCATAGAATGGAACTGTGTGAAGCCATAGAATGGAGGTGTGTGAAGTGAGAATTGAGGTGTGTGAAGTCACGGAATTGAGGCGTGTGAACTCAGAATGGAGGTGTGTGAAGTCACAGAATGGAGGTTTGTGAAGTCATAGAATGGAGGTGTGTGAAGTCATAGAATGGATGTTTCTGAAGTAGAATGAAGATGTGTGAACTCATAGAATGGAGGTGTGTGAAGTCAAAATGGAGGTGTGTGAACTCATAATTGGTGTGTGAAGTCATGGAATGAAGGTGTGTGAAGTCCAAGAATATAGGTGTGTGAAGTCAAACAATGGTGGTGTTTGAAGTCAGAGAATGCAGGTGTGTTAAGTCAAAGAATGGAAGTATGTGAAGTCAAAATGGAGGTGTGTGAAGTCACAGAATGTAGGTGTGTGAAGTCACAGAATGAAGGTGTTTGAAGTCAAAATTGTGGTGTGTGAAGTCACAAATGGAGGTGTCTGAAGTCAGAATGCAGCTGTGTGAAGTCATTGAATGGAGGTGTGTGAAGTCAGAATGGAGGTGTGTGAACTCATAGAATGGAGTGTGTGAAGTCACAATGGGGGTGTGTGAAGTCATAGAATGGGGGTGTGTGAAGTCAAATTGCAGCTGTGTGAAATCAGAGAATGGAGGTGTGTCAACTCAGAAATGAGGAGTGTGAAGTCATAGATTGGAAGTGCGTGAAGTCATAGAATGGATGTTTCTGAAGTAAGAATGAAGGTGTGTGAAGTCATAGAAAGGAGGTGTGTGAAGTCAAAATGGAGGTGTGTGAACTCATAGAATGGAGGTGTGTGTAGTCATGGAATGGAGGTGTGTGAAGTCAATGAATGGAGGTGTGTGAAGTGAAACAATAAAGGTGTGTGAAGTCACAGGATGGAGGTGTGTGAAATCACAGAATGGAGGTGTGTGAAGTCAAAAACGTGTTGTGTAGAGTCACAAATGGAGGTGTGTGAACTCATAGAATGGAGGTGTGTGAAGTCAAAGAATGGTGATGTGTGAAGTCATCGAATGGAGGTGTGTGAAGTCATGGAATGGAGGTGTGTGAAGTCAAAGAATGGAGGTGTGTGAAGTCAGAATGGAGTTGGGAGAAGTCATAGAATAGAGGTGTTTGAAGTCAGAATGGAGGTGTGCGAAGTCATAGAATGGAGGTGTGTGAAGTCAGAATGGAGTTGTGTGAACTCATGGAATGGAGTGTGTGAAGTCACAATTGAGGTGTGTGAAGTCACAGAATGGAGGTGTGTGAAGTCATAGAATGGAGATGTGTGAATTCATAGAATGGAGGTGTGTGAAGTCATAGAATGGATGTTTGTTAAGGAAGAATGAATGTGTGTCAAGTCATAGAATGGAGGTGTGTGAAGGCACAGAATGGAGGTGTGTGAAGTCGTAGAATGCAGCTGTGTGAAGTCAGAATGTAGGTGTGTGAAATCACAGAATGGAGGTGTGTGAAATCACAGAATGGAGGTGTGTGAAGTCAAAAACGTGTTGTGTAGAGTCACAAATGGAGGTGTGTGAACTCATAGAATGGAGGTGTGTGAAGTCAAAGAATGGAGATGTGTGAAGTCATCGAATGGAGGTGTGTGAAGTCATGGAATGGAGGTGTGTGAAGTCAAAGAATGGAGGTGTGTGAAGTCAGAATGGAGTTGGGAGAAGTCATAGAATGGAGGTGTTTGAAGTCAGAATGGAGGTGTGCGAAGTCATAGAATGGAGGTGTGTGAAGTCAGAATGGAGTTGTGTGAACTCATGGAATGGAGTGTGTGAAGACACAATTGAGGTGTGTGAAGTCACAGAATGGAGGTGTGTGAAGTCATAGAATGGAGATGTGTGAAGTCATAGAATGGAGGTGTGTGAAGTCATAGAATGGATGTTTGTTAAGGAAGAATGAAGGTGTGTCAAGTCATAGAATGGAGGTGTGTGAAGGCACAGAATGGAGGTGTGTGAAGTCATAGAATGCAGCTGTGTGAAGTCAGAATGTAGGTGTGTGAAATCACAGAATGGAGGTGTGTTAACTCAGAATGGAGGTGTGTGAAGTCATAGAATGGAGGTGTTTGAAATCATAGAATGGAGGTGTGGGAAGTCAGAGAATGGAGCTGTGTGAAGTCAGAATGGAGGTGTGTGAAGTCATAATGGAGTCGTGTGAAGTCAGAGAATTGAGGTGTGTGAAGTCACAGAATGGAGGTGTGTGAAGTCATAGAATGGAAGTGTGTGAAGTCAGAACTGAGGTGTGTCAACTCAGATTGGAGGTGTGGGAAGTCACAATGGAGGTGTGTGAAGTTATAGAATGGAGGTGTGTGAAGTCACAGAATGGAGGGGTGTGAACTCATAGAATGGAGGTGTGTGAAGTCACAGAATGAAGGTGCCTTAAGTCACAGAATGGAGGTTTGTGAACTGAGAGAATGGAGGTGTGTGAACTCAGAATGGAGGTGTGTGAAGTCACAGAACGGAGATTTGTGAAGTCATAGAATGGATGTTTCTGAAGTAAGAATGAAGGTGTGTGAAGTCATAGAATGGAGGTGTGTGAAGTCAAAATGGAGGTGTGTGAACTCTTAGAATGGAGGTGTGAAATCACAATGGAGGTGTGTGAAGTCATAGAATGGAGGTGTGTGAAATCATACAATGGAGCTGTGTGAAGTCCGATTTGAGGAGTGTGCAGTCACACAATGGAGGTGTGTGAACTCAGAATTGAGGTGTGTGAAGTCACAGAATGGAGGTGTGAAGTCATAGAATGGAGGTGTGTGAAGTCTTAGAATGGAGGTGTGTGAAGTCAGAGAATTGAGGTGTGTGAAGTCACAGATGGAGGTGTGGGAAGTCATAGAATGGAGGTGTGTGAAGTCATAGAATGGAGGTGTGTGAAGTCATAGAATTGATGTTTGTGAAGTAAGAATGAAAGTGTGTTAAGTCATAGAATGGAGGTGTTTGAAGGCACAAAATGAAGGTGTGTGAAGTCACAGAATGGAGGTGTGTGAACTCACAATAGAGGTGTGTGAAGTCAATGAATGAAGGTATGTGAAGTCATAGAATGGAAGTGTGTGAAATCATAGAATGAAGGTATGTGAAGCCAGAATTGAGGTGTGTGAAGTCACAGAAGTGAGGTGTGTGAATTCATAGACTATAGGTGTGTGAAGTCAAAATGCAGGTGTGTGAACTCATAGAATGGAGGTGTGTGAACTCATAGAATGGAGGTGTGTGAAATCATGGAATGGAGGGGTGTGAAGTCAATGAATGGAGGTGTGTGATGTCAAACAATAAAGGTGTGTGAAGTCACAGAATGGAGGTGTGTGAAATCACAGAATTGAGGTGTGTGAAGTCAAAAAGGTGTTGTGTAGAGTCACAATTGGAGGTGTGTGAACTCATAGAATGGAGGTGTGTGAAGTCCAAGAATGGAGGTGTGTGAAGTCATCGAATGGAGGTGTGTGAAGTCATAGAATGGAGGTGTGTGAAGTCAGAATGGAGGTGTGTGAAGTCATAGAATGGAGGTGTGTGAAGTCAGAATGGAGGTGTGTGAACTCATGGAATGGAGAGTGTGAAGTCACAATTGAGGTGTGTGAAGTCACAGAAAGGAGGTGTGTGAAGTCATAGAATGGAGGTGTGTGAAGTCATAGAATGCAGGTGTGTGAAGTCATAGAATGGATGTTTGTTAAGTAAGAATGAAGGTGTGTTAAGTCATAGAATGTAGGTGTGTGAAGGCACAGAATGGAGGTGTGTGAAGTCATAGAATGCAGCTGTGTGAAGTCAGAATGTAGGTGTGTGAAGTCACAGAATGGAGGTGTGTGAACTCAGAATGGAGGTGTGTGAATCACAGAATGGAGGTGTGTTAAGTCACAGAACGGAGGTGTTGGAACTCAGAATGGAGGTGTGTGAAGTCACAGAATGGAGGTGTGTGAAGACATAGAATGGAGGTGTGTGAAATCATAGAATGGAGGTGTGGGAAGTCAGAGAATGGAGCTGTGTGAAGTCAGAATGGAGGTGTGCGAAGTCACAGAATGGAGGTGTGTGAAGTTATTTTATGGAGCTGTGTGAAGTCAGAACTGAGGTGTGTGAACTCAGATTGGAGGTGGGGGAAGTCACAATGGAGGTGTGTGAAGTTATAAAATGGAGGTGTTTGAAGTCACAGAATGGAGGGGTGTGAAGTCAAAGACTGGAGGTGTGTGAAGTCAGAATGGAGTTGTGTGAAGTCATAGAATGGAGGTGTGTGAAGTCAGAATGGAGGTGTGTGAAGTCATAGAATGGAGGTGTGTGAAGTCAGAATGGAGGTGTGTGAACTCATGGAATGGAGAGTGTGAAGTCACAATTGAGGTGTGTGAAGTCACAGAATGGAGGTGTGTGAAGTCATAGAATGGAGGTGTGTGAAGGCACAGAATGGAGGTGTGTGAAGTCATAGAATGCAGCTGTGTGAAGTCAGAATGTAGGTGTGTGAAGTCATAGAATGGAGGTGTGTGAACTCAGAATGGAGGTGTGTGAAGTCATAGAATGGAGGTGTGTGAAGTCAGAATGGAGGTGTGTGAAGTCATAGAACGGAGGTGTGAAGTCATAGACTGGAGGTGTGTGAAGTCATAGAATGGAGGTGTGTGAAGTCATAGAATGGAGGTGTGTGAAGTCACAGAATGAAGGTGCGTTAAGTCACAGAATCGAGGTTTGTGAACTCAGAATGGAGGTTTGTGAAGTCACAGAATGGAGGTGTGTGAAGTCACAGAATGGAGGTGTGGGAAGTTATAGAATGGAGTTGTGTGAAGTCACAGAATGGAGGTGTGTGAATTCATAGAATGGAGGTGTGTGAAGTCACAGAATGGAGGTGTGTGATGTCACAGAATGGAGGTGTGTGAAGTCACAGAATGGAGGTGTGTGAACTCACAATGGAGGTGTGTGAAGTCAAAGAATGGAGGTGTGTGAAGTCATAGAAGGGAATTGTGTGAAGTCATATAATGGAGGTGTGTGAAGTGAGAATTGAGGTGTGTGAAGTCACGGAATTGAGGTGTGTGAACTCAGAATGGAGGTGTGTGAAGTCACAGAATGGAGGTTTGTGAAGTCATAGAATGGAGGTGTGTCAAGTCATAGAATGGATGTTTCTGAAGTAGAATGAAGGTGTGTGAAGTCATAGAATGGAGGTGTGTGAAGTCAAAATGGAGGTGTGTGAACTCATAAAATGGAGATGTGTGAAGTCATGGAATGGAGGTGTGTGTAGTCCAAGAATATAGGTGTGTGAAGTCAAACAGTGGTGGTGTGTGAAGTCACAGAATGCAGGTGTATTAAGTCAAAGAATGGAAGTGTGTGAAGTCAAAATGGAGGTGTGCGAACTCATAAAATGGAGATGTGTGAAGTCATGGAATGGAGGAGTGTGAAGTCCAAAAATGGAGGTGTGTGAAGTTAAACAATGGTGGTGTGTGAAGTCACAGAATGGCTGTGTGTGAAGTCAACCGATGGAAGTGTGTGAAGTCAAACTGGAGTTGTGTGAAGTCATATAATGGAGGTGTGTCAACTCAGAAAGGAGGTGTGTGAAGTCATAGAATGGAGGTGTGTGAAGTCATAGAATGGAGGTGTGTGAAATCATAGAATGGAGGTGTGTGAATTCAGAGAATTTAGGTTTGTGAAGTCAGAATGGAGGTGTGTGAGGTCAGAATGGAGGTGAGTGAAGTCATAGAATGGAGGTGTGTGAACTCATAGAATGGAGGTGTGTGAAGTCACAATGTAGGTGTGTGAAGTCATAGAATGGAGGTGTGTGAAGTCATAGAATGGAGGTGTGTGAAGTCACAGAATGGAGGTGTGTGAAATCATAGAATGGAGGTGTGTGAAGTCACAATGTAGGTGTGTGAAGTCATAGAATGGAGGTGTGTGAAGTCATAGAATGGAGGTGTGTGAAGTCACCGAATGGAGTTGTGTGAACTCAGAATGGAGGTGTGTGAAGTCACAGAATGGAGGTTTGTGAAGTCATATAATGGATGTTTCTGAAGTAAGAATGGAGGTGTGTGAAGTCACAGAATGGAGGTGTGTGAAGTCATAGAATGGAGGTGTGTGAAGTCACAGAATGGAGGTGTGAAGTCATAGAATGGAGGTGTGTGAAGTCTTAGAATGGAGGTGTGTGAAGTCAGAGAATTGAGGTGTGTGAAGTCACAGATGGAGGTGTGGGAAGTCATAGAATGGAGGTGTGTGAAGTCATAGAATGGAGGTGTGTGAAGTCATAGAATTGATGTTTGTGAAGTAAGAATGAAGGTGTGTTAAGTCATAGAATGGAGGTGTTTGAAGGCACAAAATGAAGGTGTGTGAAGTCACAGAATGGAGGTGTGTGAACTCACAATAGAGGTGTGTGAAGTCAATGAATGAAGGTATGTGAAGTCATAGAATGGAAGTGTGTGAAATCATAGAATGAAGGTATGTGAAGCCAGAATTGAGGTGTGTGAAGTCACAGAAGTGAGGTGTGTGAATTCATAGACTATAGGTGTGTGAAGTCAAAATGCAGGTGTGTGAACTCATAGAATGGAGGTGTGTGAACTCATAGAATGGAGGTGTGTGAAATCATGGAATGGAGGGGTGTGAAGTCAATGAATGGAGGTGTGTGATGTCAAACAATAAAGGTGTGTGAAGTCACAGAATGGAGGTGTGTGAAATCACAGAATTGAGGTGTGTGAAGTCAAAAAGGTGTTGTGTAGAGTCACAATTGGAGGTGTGTGAACTCATAGAATGGAGGTGTGTGAAGTCCAAGAATGGAGGTGTGTGAAGTCATCGAATGGAGGTGTGTGAAGTCATAGAATGGAGGTGTGTGAAGTCAGAATGGAGGTGTGTGAAGTCATAGAATGGAGGTGTGTGAAGTCAGAATGGAGGTGTGTGAACTCATGGAATGGAGAGTGTGAAGTCACAATTGAGGTGTGTGAAGTCACAGAAAGGAGGTGTGTGAAGTCATAGAATGGAGGTGTGTGAAGTCATAGAATGCAGGTGTGTGAAGTCATAGAATGGATGTTTGTTAAGTAAGAATGAAGGTGTGTTAAGTCATAGAATGTAGGTGTGTGAAGGCACAGAATGGAGGTGTGTGAAGTCATAGAATGCAGCTGTGTGAAGTCAGAATGTAGGTGTGTGAAGTCACAGAATGGAGGTGTGTGAACTCAGAATGGAGGTGTGTGAATCACAGAATGGAGGTGTGTTAAGTCACAGAACGGAGGTGTTGGAACTCAGAATGGAGGTGTGTGAAGTCACAGAATGGAGGTGTGTGAAGACATAGAATGGAGGTGTGTGAAATCATAGAATGGAGGTGTGGGAAGTCAGAGAATGGAGCTGTGTGAAGTCAGAATGGAGGTGTGCGAAGTCACAGAATGGAGGTGTGTGAAGTTATTTTATGGAGCTGTGTGAAGTCAGAACTGAGGTGTGTGAACTCAGATTGGAGGTGGGGGAAGTCACAATGGAGGTGTGTGAAGTTATAAAATGGAGGTGTTTGAAGTCACAGAATGGAGGGGTGTGAAGTCAAAGACTGGAGGTGTGTGAAGTCAGAATGGAGTTGTGTGAAGTCATAGAATGGAGGTGTGTGAAGTCAGAATGGAGGTGTGTGAAGTCATAGAATGGAGGTGTGTGAAGTCAGAATGGAGGTGTGTGAACTCATGGAATGGAGAGTGTGAAGTCACAATTGAGGTGTGTGAAGTCACAGAATGGAGGTGTGTGAAGTCATAGAATGGAGGTGTGTGAAGGCACAGAATGGAGGTGTGTGAAGTCATAGAATGCAGCTGTGTGAAGTCAGAATGTAGGTGTGTGAAGTCATAGAATGGAGGTGTGTGAACTCAGAATGGAGGTGTGTGAAGTCATAGAATGGAGGTGTGTGAAGTCAGAATGGAGGTGTGTGAAGTCATAGAACGGAGGTGTGAAGTCATAGACTGGAGGTGTGTGAAGTCATAGAATGGAGGTGTGTGAAGTCATAGAATGGAGGTGTGTGAAGTCACAGAATGAAGGTGCGTTAAGTCACAGAATCGAGGTTTGTGAACTCAGAATGGAGGTTTGTGAAGTCACAGAATGGAGGTGTGTGAAGTCACAGAATGGAGGTGTGGGAAGTTATAGAATGGAGTTGTGTGAAGTCACAGAATGGAGGTGTGTGAATTCATAGAATGGAGGTGTGTGAAGTCACAGAATGGAGGTGTGTGATGTCACAGAATGGAGGTGTGTGAAGTCACAGAATGGAGGTGTGTGAACTCACAATGGAGGTGTGTGAAGTCAAAGAATGGAGGTGTGTGAAGTCATAGAAGGGAATTGTGTGAAGTCATATAATGGAGGTGTGTGAAGTGAGAATTGAGGTGTGTGAAGTCACGGAATTGAGGTGTGTGAACTCAGAATGGAGGTGTGTGAAGTCACAGAATGGAGGTTTGTGAAGTCATAGAATGGAGGTGTGTGAAGTCATAGAATGGATGTTTCTGAAGTAGAATGAAGGTGTGTGAAGTCATAGAATGGAGGTGTGTGAAGTCAAAATGGAGGTGTGTGAACTCATAAAATGGAGATGTGTGAAGTCATGGAATGGAGGTGTGTGTAGTCCAAGAATATAGGTGTGTGAAGTCAAACAGTGGTGGTGTGTGAAGTCACAGAATGCAGGTGTATTAAGTCAAAGAATGGAAGTGTGTGAAGTCAAAATGGAGGTGTGCGAACTCATAAAATGGAGATGTGTGAAGTCATGGAATGGAGGAGTGTGAAGTCCAAAAATGGAGCTGTGTGAAGTTAAACAATGGTGGTGTGTGAAGTCACAGAATGGCTGTGTGTGAAGTCAACCGATGGAAGTGTGTGAAGTCAAACTGGAGTTGTGTGAAGTCATATAATGGAGGTGTGTCAACTCAGAAAGGAGGTGTGTGAAGTCATAGAATGGAGGTGTGTGAAGTCATAGAATGGAGGTGTGTGAAATCATAGAATGGAGGTGTGTGAATTCAGAGAATTTAGGTTTGTGAAGTCAGAATGGAGGTGTGTGAGGTCAGAATGGAGGTGAGTGAAGTCATAGAATGGAGGTGTGTGAACTCATAGAATGGAGGTGTGTGAAGTCACAATGTAGGTGTGTGAAGTCATAGAATGGAGGTGTGTGAAGTCATAGAATGGAGGTGTGTGAAGTCACAGAATGGAGGTGTGTGAAATCATAGAATGGAGGTGTGTGAAGTCACAATGTAGGTGTGTGAAGTCATAGAATGGAGGTGTGTGAAGTCATAGAATGGAGGTGTGTGAAGTCACCGAATGGAGTTGTGTGAACTCAGAATGGAGGTGTGTGAAGTCACAGAATGGAGGTTTGTGAAGTCATATAATGGATGTTTCTGAAGTAAGAATGGAGGTGTGTGAAGTCACAGAATGGAGGTGTGTGAAGTCATAGAATGGAGGTGTGTGAAGTCACAGAATGCAGGTGTGTGAAGTCAGAATGGAGGTGTGTAGTCATAGATTGGAGGTGGGTGAAGTCATGAAAAGGAGGTGTGGGAAATCATAGAATGGAGGAGTGTGAAGTCATAGAATGGAGCTGTGTGAAGTCAGAATGGAGGTGTGTGAAGTCCCAGAATGGAGGTGTGTCAACTCAGAATTTAGGTGAGTGAAGTCAAAGAATGGAGGTGTGCGAATTCATAGAAGGGAGGTGTGTGAAGTCGTAGAATGGAGGTGTGTGAAGTCATAGTATGGAGGTGTGAGAATTCATAGAATGTACGTTTGTGAAGTAAGAATGAAGGTGTGTGAAGTCACAGAATGGAGGTGTGTGAAGTCAAAATGGTGGTGTGTGAATTCACAAATGGAGGTGTGTGAAGTCACAGAATGTAGGTGTGCGAAGTCAAAATGGAGGTGTGTGAAGTCAATGAATGGAGGTGTGTGAACTCATAGAATGGAGGTGTCTGAAATCATGGAATGGAGGTTTGTGAAGTCAAACATTGGAAGTGTGGGAAGTAACAAAAAGGAGACGTGTGAAGTCATAGAAAGGAGGTGTGTGAAGTCATAGAATGGAGGTGTGTGAATTCACGTAAGGGAGGTGTGTGAAGGCACAGAATGGACGTGTGTGAAGTCAAAATGGACGTTTGTGAAGTCATAGAATGGAGGTGTGTGAAGTCATAGAATGGAGGTGTGTGAAAGCACAGAATGGAGGGGTATGAATTCGCAGAATGGAGGTGTGTAAAGACACAGAGTGGAGATGTGTGCATTCACAGAATGGAGGTGTGTGAAGTCATAGAAAGGAGGTTTGTGAAGTCACAGAATGGAGGTGTGTGAAGTCAGAATGGAGGTATGTGAACTCATAGAATGGAGGTGTGTGAAGTCACAGAATGGAGATGTGTGAAGTCAAATTGGAGTTGTGTGAAGTCATATAATGGAGGTGTGTCAACTCAGAAAGGAGGTGTGTGAAGTCACAGAATGGAGGTTTGTGAAGTCATAGAATGGAGGTGTGTGAAGTCATAGAATGGATGTTTCTGAAGTAGAATGAAGATGTGTGAACTCATAGAATGGAGGTGTGTGAAGTCAAAATGGAGGTGTGTGAACTCATAATTGGTGTGTGAAGTCATGGAATGAAGGTGTGTGAAGTCCAAGAATATAGGTGTGTGAAGTCAAACAATGGTGGTGTTTGAAGTCAGAGAATGCAGGTGTGTTAAGTCAAAGAATGGAAGTATGTGAAGTCAAAATGGAGGTGTGTGAAGTCACAGAATGTAGGTGTGTGAAGTCACAGAATGAAGGTGTTTGAAGTCAAAATTGTGGTGTGTGAAGTCACAAATGGAGGTGTCTGAAGTCAGAATGCAGCTGTGTGAAGTCATTGAATGGAGGTGTGTGAAGTCAGAATGGAGGTGTGTGAACTCATAGAATGGAGTGTGTGAAGTCACAATGGGGGTGTGTGAAGTCATAGAATGGGGGTGTGTGAAGTCAAATTGCAGCTGTGTGAAATCAGAGAATGGAGGTGTGTCAACTCAGAAATGAGGAGTGTGAAGTCATAGATTGGAAGTGCGTGAAGTCATAGAATGGATGTTTCTGAAGTAAGAATGAAGGTGTGTGAAGTCATAGAAAGGAGGTGTGTGAAGTCAAAATGGAGGTGTGTGAACTCATAGAATGGAGGTGTGTGAACTCATAGAATGGAGGTGTGTGTAGTCATGGAATGGAGGTGTGTGAAGTCAATGAATGGAGGTGTGTGAAGTCAAACAATAAAGGTGTGTGAAGTCACAGGATGGAGGTGTGTGAAATCACAGAATGGAGGTGTGTGAAGTCAAAAACGTGTTGTGTAGAGTCACAAATGGAGGTGTGTGAACTCATAGAATGGAGGTGTGTGAAGTCAAAGAATGGAGATGTGTGAAGTCATCGAATGGAGGTGTGTGAAGTCATGGAATGGAGGTGTGTGAAGTCAAAGAATGGAGGTGTGTGAAGTCAGAATGGAGTTGGGAGAAGTCATAGAATGGAGGTGTTTGAAGTCAGAATGGAGGTGTGCGAAGTCATAGAATGGAGGTGTGTGAACTCATAGAATGGAGGTGTGTGAAATCATGGAATGGAGGGGTGTGAAGTCAATGAATGGAGGTGTGTGATGTCAAACAATAAAGGTGTGTGAAGTCACAGAATGGAGGTGTGTGAAGTCAGAATGGAGGTGTGTGAAGTCATAATGGAGTCGTGTGAAGTCAGAGAATTGAGGTGTGTGAAGTCACAGAATGGAGGTGTGTGAAGTCATAGAATGGAAGTGTGTGAAGTCAGAACTGAGGTGTGTCAACTCAGATTGGAGGTGTGGGAAGTCACAATGGAGGTGTGTGAAGTTATAGAATGGAGGTGTGTGAAGTCACAGAATGGAGGGTTGTGAACTCATAGAATGGAGGTGTGTGAAGTCACAGAATGAAGGTGCCTTAAGTCACACAATGGAGGTTTGTGAACTGAGAGAATGGAGGTGTGTGAACTCAGAATGGAGGTGTGTGAAGTCACAGAACGGAGATTTGTGAAGTCATAGAATGGATGTTTCTGAAGTAAGAATGAAGGTGTGTGAAGTCATAGAATGGAGGTGTGTGAAGTCAAAATGGAGGTGTGTGAACTCTTAGAATGGAGGTGTGAAATCACAATGGAGGTGTGTGAAGTCATAGAATGGAGGTGTGTGAAATCATACAATGGAGCTGTGTGAAGTCCGATTTGAGGAGTGTGCAGTCACACAATGGAGGTGTGTGAACTCAGAATTGAGGTGTGTGAAGTCACAGAATGGAGGTGTGAAGTCATAGAATGGAGGTGTGTGAAGTCTTAGAATGGAGGTGTGTGAAGTCAGAGAATTGAGGTGTGTGAAGTCACAGATGGAGGTGTGGGAAGTCATAGAATGGAGGTGTGTGAAGTCATAGAATGGAGGTGTGTGAAGTCATAGAATTGATGTTTGTGAAGTAAGAATGAAGGTGTGTTAAGTCATAGAATGGAGGTGTTTGAAGGCACAAAATGAAGGTGTGTGAAGTCACAGAATGGAGGTGTGTGAACTCACAATAGAGGTGTGTGAAGTCAATGAATGAAGGTATGTGAAGTCATAGAATGGAAGTGTGTGAAATCATAGAATGAAGGTATGTGAAGCCAGAATTGAGGTGTGTGAAGTCACAGAAGTGAGGTGTGTGAATTCATAGACTATAGGTGTGTGAAGTCAAAATGCAGGTGTGTGAACTCATAGAATGGAGGTGTGTGAACTCATAGAATGGAGGTGTGTGAAATCATGGAATGGAGGGGTGTGAAGTCAATGAATGGAGGTGTGTGATGTCAAACAATAAAGGTGTGTGAAGTCACAGAATGGAGGTGTGTGAAATCACAGAATTGAGGTGTGTGAAGTCAAAAAGGTGTTGTGTAGAGTCACAATTGGAGGTGTGTGAACTCATAGAATGGAGGTGTGTGAAGTCCAAGAATGGAGGTGTGTGAAGTCATCGAATGGAGGTGTGTGAAGTCATAGAATGGAGGTGTGTGAAGTCAGAATGGAGGTGTGTGAAGTCATAGAATGGAGGTGTGTGAAGTCAGAATGGAGGTGTGTGAACTCATGGAATGGAGAGTGTGAAGTCACAATTGAGGTGTGTGAAGTCACAGAAAGGAGGTGTGTGAAGTCATAGAATGGAGGTGTGTGAAGTCATAGAATGCAGGTGTGTGAAGTCATAGAATGGATGTTTGTTAAGTAAGAATGAAGGTGTGTTAAGTCATAGAATGTAGGTGTGTGAAGGCACAGAATGGAGGTGTGTGAAGTCATAGAATGCAGCTGTGTGAAGTCAGAATGTAGGTGTGTGAAGTCACAGAATGGAGGTGTGTGAACTCAGAATGGAGGTGTGTGAATCACAGAATGGAGGTGTGTTAAGTCACAGAACGGAGGTGTTGGAACTCAGAATGGAGGTGTGTGAAGTCACAGAATGGAGGTGTGTGAAGACATAGAATGGAGGTGTGTGAAATCATAGAATGGAGGTGTGGGAAGTCAGAGAATGGAGCTGTGTGAAGTCAGAATGGAGGTGTGCGAAGTCACAGAATGGAGGTGTGTGAAGTTATTTTATGGAGCTGTGTGAAGTCAGAACTGAGGTGTGTGAACTCAGATTGGAGGTGGGGGAAGTCACAATGGAGGTGTGTGAAGTTATAAAATGGAGGTGTTTGAAGTCACAGAATGGAGGGGTGTGAAGTCAAAGACTGGAGGTGTGTGAAGTCAGAATGGAGTTGTGTGAAGTCATAGAATGGAGGTGTGTGAAGTCAGAATGGAGGTGTGTGAAGTCATAGAATGGAGGTGTGTGAAGTCAGAATGGAGGTGTGTGAACTCATGGAATGGAGAGTGTGAAGTCACAATTGAGGTGTGTGAAGTCACAGAATGGAGGTGTGTGAAGTCATAGAATGGAGGTGTGTGAAGGCACAGAATGGAGGTGTGTGAAGTCATAGAATGCAGCTGTGTGAAGTCAGAATGTAGGTGTGTGAAGTCATAGAATGGAGGTGTGTGAACTCAGAATGGAGGTGTGTGAAGTCACAGAATGAAGGTGCGTTAAGTCACAGAACGGAGGTGTTGGAACTCAGAATGGAGGTGTGTGAAGTCACAGAATGGAGGTGTGTGAAGACATAGAATGGAGGTGTGTGAAATCATAGAATGGAGGTGTGGGAAGTCAGAGAATGGAGCTGTGTGAAGTCAGAATGGAGGTGTGCGAAGTCACAGAATGGAGGTGTGTGAAGTTATTTTATGGATCTGTGTGAAGTCAGAACGGAGGTGTGTGAACTCAGATTGGAGGTGTGGGAAGTCACAATGGAGGTGTGTGAAGTTATAGAATGGAGGTGTTTGAAGTCACAGAATGGAGGGGTGTGAATTCAAAGACTGGAGGTGTGTGAAGTCATAGAATGAAGGTGTGTGAAGTCATAGAATGGAGGTGTGTGAAGTCATAGAATGGAGGTGTGTGAAGTCACAGAATGAAGGTGCGTTAAGTCACAGAATCGAGGTTTGTGAACTCAGAATGGAGGTGTGTGAAGTCACAGAATGGAGGTGTGTGAAGTCACAGAATGGAGGTGTGGGAAGTTATAGAATGGAGTTGTGTGAAGTCACAGAATGGAGGTGTGTGAATTCATAGAATGGAGGTGTGTGAAGTCACAGAATGGAGGTGTGTGATGTCACAGAATGGAGGTGTGTGAAGTCACAGAATGGAGGTGTGTGAACTCACAATGGAGGTGTGTGAAGTCAAAGAATGGAGGTGTGTGAAGTCATAGAAGGGAATTGTGTGAAGTCATATAATGGAGGTGTGTGAAGTGAGAATTGAGGTGTGTGAAGTCACGGAATTGAGGTGTGTGAACTCAGAATGGAGGTGTGTGAAGTCACAGAATGGAGGTTTGTGAAGTCATAGAATGGAGGTGTGTGAAGTCATAGAATGGAGGTGTGTGAAGTCAAAATTGAGGTGTGTGAACTCATAAAATGGAGATGTGTGAAGTCATGGAATGGAGGTGTGTGTAGTCCAAGAATATAGGTGTGTGAAGTCAAACAATGGTGGTGTGTGAAGTCACAGAATGCAGGTGTATTAAGTCAAAGAATGGAAGTGTGTGAAGTCAAAATGGAGGTGTGCGAACTCATAAAATGGAGATGTGTGAAGTCATGGAATGGAGGAGTGTGAAGTCCAAAAATGGAGGTGTGTGAAGTTAAACAATGGTGGTGTGTGAAGTCACAGAATGGCTGTGTGTGAAGTCAACCGATGGAAGTGTGTGAAGTCAAACTGGAGTTGTGTGAAGTCATATAATGGAGGTGTGTCAACTCAGAAAGGAGGTGTGTGAAGTCATAGAATGGAGGTGTGTGAAGTCATAGAATGGAGTTGTGTGAAATCATAGAATGGAGGTGTGTGAATTCAGAGAATTTAGGTTTGTGAAGTCAGAATGGAGGTGTCTGAGGTCAGAATGGAGGTGAGTGAAGTCATAGAATGGAGGTGTGTGAACTCATAGAATGGAGGTGTGTGAAGTCACAATGTAGGTGTGTGAAGTCATAGAATGGAGGTGTGTGAAGTCATAGAATGGAGGTGTGTGAAGTCACAGAATGGAGGTGTCTGAAATCATAGAATGGAGGTGTGTGAAGTCACAATGTAGGTGTGTGAAGTCATAGAATGGAGGTGTGTGAAGTCATAGAATGGAGGTGTGTGAAGTCACCGAATGGAGTTGTGTGAACTCAGAATGGAGGTGTGTGAAGTCACAGAATGGAGGTTTGTGAAGTCATATAATGGATGTTTCTGAAGTAAGAATGAAGGTGTGTGAAGTCACAGAATGGAGGTGTGTGAAGTCATAGAATGGAGGTGTGTGAAGTCACAGAATGCAGGTGTGTGAAGTCAGAATGGAGGTGTGTAGTCATATATTGGAGGTGGGTGAAGTCATGAAAAGGAGGTGTGGGAAATCATAGAATGGAGGAGTGTGAAGTCATAGAATGGAGCTGTGTGAAGTCAGAATGGAGGTGTGTGAAGTCCCAGAATGGAGGTGTGTCAACTCAGAATTTAGGGGAGTGAAGTCAAAGAATGGAGGTGTGCGAATTCATAGAAGGGAGGTGTGTGAAGTCGTAGAATGGAGGTGTGTGAAGTCAAAATGGAGGTGTGTGAAGTCACAGAATTGAGGTGTGTGAACACAGAATGGAGGTGTGTGAAGTCAAAGAATGGAGGTGTGTGAAGTCATAGTATGGAGGTGTGAGAATTCATAGAATGTACGTTTGTGAAGTAAGAATGAAGGTGTGTGAAGTCACAGAATGGAGGTGTGTGAAGTCAAAATGGTGTTGTGTGAATTCACAAATGGAGGTGTGTGAAGTCACAGAATGTAGGTGTGCGAAGTCAAAATGGAGGTGTGTGAAGTCAATGAATGGAGGTGTGTGAACTCATAGAATGGAGCTGTCTGAAATCATGGAATGGAGGTTTGTGAAGTCAAACATTGGAAGTGTGGGAAGTAACAAAAAGGAGACGTGTGAAGTCATAGAAAGGAGGTGTGTGAAGTCATAGAATGGAGGTGTGTGAATTCACGTAAGGGAGGTGTGTGAAGGCACAGAATGGACGTGTGTGAAGTCAAAATGGACGTTTGTGAAGTCATAGAATGGAGGTGTGTGAAGTCATAGAATGGAGGTGTGTGAAAGCACAGAATGGAGGGGTATGAATTCGCAGAATGGAGGTGTGTAAAGACACAGAGTGCAGATGTGTGCATTCACAGAGTGGAGGTGTGTGAAGTCATAGAAAGGAGGTTTGTGAAGTCACAGAATGGAGGTGTGTGAAGTCAGAATGGAGGTATGTGAACTCATAGAATGGAGGTGTGTGAAGTCACAGAATGGAGATGTGTGAAGTCAAATTGGAGTTGTGTGAAGTCATATAATGGAGGTGTGTCAACTCAGAAAGGAGGTGTGTGAAGTCATAGAATGGAGGTGTGTGAAGTCATAGAATGGAGTTGTCTGAAATCATAGAATGGGGGTGTGTGAATTCACAGAATTTAGGTTTGTGAAATCAGAATGGAGGTGTGTGAAGTCAAAATGGAGGTGTGTGAACACATAGAATGGAGGTGGGTGAACTCATAGAATGGAAGTGTGTGAAGTCATGGAATGAAGGTGTGTGAAGTCACAGAATGGAGGTGTGTGAAGTCATAGAATGGAGGTGAGTGAAGTCACAGAATGGAGGTGTGTGAAGTCACAGAATGGAGGTGTGTGAAGTCACAGAATGGAGGTGTGTGAAGTCAAAATGGAGGTGTGTGAACTCATAGAATGGAGGTGTGTGAACTCATAGAATGGAGGTGTGTGAAGTCATGGAATGGAGGTGTGTGAAGTCAAAGAATGGAGGTGTGGGAAGTCAAACAAAAATGGTGTGTATAGTCACAGAATGGAGGTGTGTGAAATCACAGAATGGAGGTGTGTGAACTCAAAAAGATGGTGTGTACAGTCACAAATGGATGTGTGTGAACTCGTAGAATGGAGGTGTGTGAAGTCAAAGAATGGAGGTGTGTGAAGTCATGGAATAGAGGTGTATGAAGTCACAGAATGGAGGTGTGTGAAGTCATAGAATGGAGGTGTGTGAAGTCATAGAATGGATGTTTCTGAAGTAAGAATGAAGGTGTGTGAAGTCATAGAATGGAGGTGTGTGAAGTCAAAATGGTGGTGTGTGAATTCACAAATGGAGGTCTGTGAAGTCACAGAATGTAGGTGTGCGAAGTCAAAATGGAGGTGTGTGAAGTCAATCAATGGAGGTGTGTGAACTCATAGAATGGAGGTGTGTGAAATCATGGAATGGAGGTTTGTGAAGTCAAACATTGGAAGTGTGGGAAGTAACAAAAAGGAGATGTGTGAAGTCATAGAATGGAGGTGTGTGAAGTCATAGAATGGAGGTGTGTGAATTCACGTAAGGGAGGTGTGTGAAGGCACAGAATGGACGTGTGTGAAGTCAAAATGGACGTTTGTGAAGTCATAGAATGGAGGTGTGTGAAGTCATAGAATGGAGGTGTGTGAAAGCACAGAATGGAGGGGTATGAATTCGCAGAATGGAGGTGTGTAAAGACACAGAGTGTAGATGTGTGCATTCACAGAGTGGAGGTGTGTGAAGTCATAGAAAGGAGGTTTGTGAAGTCACAGAATGGAGGTGTGTGAAGTCAGAATGGAGGTATGTGAACTCATAGAATGGAGGTGTGTGAAGTCA
Organism: Megascapheus bottae; assembly: GCA_024803745.1. Classification (NCBI taxonomy): domain Eukaryota; kingdom Metazoa; phylum Chordata; class Mammalia; order Rodentia; family Geomyidae; genus Megascapheus; species Megascapheus bottae. Next base: position 7,526 of record JANJXV010001192.1, on the reverse strand, counting down.
CAGAATGGAGATGTGTGAAGTCAAATTGGAGTTGTGTGAAGTCATATAATGGAGGTGTGTCAACTCAGAAAGGAGGTGTGTGAAGTCATAGAATGAAGGTGTGTGAAGTCATAGAATGGAGTTGTTTGAAATCATAGAATGGGGATGTGTGAATTCACAGAATTTAGGTTTGTGAAATCAGAATGGAGGTGTGTGAAGTCAAAATGGAGGTGTGTGAACACATAGAATGGAGGTGGGTGAACTCATAGAATGGAAGTGTGTGAAGTCATGGAATGAAGGTGTGTGAAGTCACAGAATGGAGGTGTGTGAAGTCATAGAATGGAGGTGAGTGAAGTCACAGAATGGAGGTCTGTGAAGTCACAGAATGGAGGTGTGTGAAGTCACAGAATGGAGGTGTGTGAAGTCAAAATGGAGGTGTGTGAACTCATAGAATGGAGGTGTGTGAACTCATAGAATGGAGGTGTGTGAAGTCATGGAATGGAGGTGTGTGAAGTCAAAGAATGGAGGTGTGTGAACTCAAACAAAAATGGTGTGTATAGTCACAGCATGGAGGTGTGTGAAATCACAGAATGGAGGTGTGTGAAGTCAAAAAGATGGTGTGTACAGTCACAAACGGAGGTGTGTGAACTCGTAGAATGGAGGTGTGTGAAGTCAAAGAATGGAGGTGTGTGAAGTCATGGAATGGAGGTGTGTGAAGTCACAGAATGGAGGTGTGTGAAGTCATAGAATGGAGGTGTGTGAAGTCATAGAATGGATGTTTCTGAAGTAAGAATGAAGGTGTGTGAAGTCATAGAATGGAGGTGTGTGAAGTCAAAATGGACGTGTGTGAACTCATAGAATGAAGTTCCGAGAACTCATAGAATGGTGGTGTGTGAAGTCATGGAATAAAGGTGTGTGAAGTCAAAGAATGCAGGTGTGTGAAGTCAAACAATAAAGGTGTGTGAAGTCACAGAATGGAGGTGTGTGAAATCACAGAATGGAGGTGTGTGAAGTCAAAAAGGTGCTGTGTAGAGTCACAAATGGAGGTGTGTGAACTCATAGAATGGAGGTGTGTGAAGTCAAAGAATGGAGGTGTGTGAAGTCATCGAATGGAGGTGTGTGAAGTCATGGAATGGAGGTGTGTGAAGGCACAGAATGGAGGTGTGTGAAGTCATAGAATGGAGCTGTGTGAAGTCAGAATTGAGGTGTGTGAAGTCATAGAATGGAGGTGTGTGAAGTCAGAATGGAGGTGTGTGAAATCATAGAATGGAGGTGTGTGAAGTCACAGTATGGAGGTGTGTGAAGTCATAGAATGAAGCTGTTTGAAGTGAGAATTGAGGTGTGTGAAGTCACAGAATGGAGGTGTGTGAACTCACAATGGAGGTGTGTGATGTCACAGAACAGAGGTGTGAAGTCATAGAATGGAGGTGTGTGAAGTCATAGAATGGAGGTGTGTGAAGTCATAATGGAGGTGTGTGAAGTCACAGAATTGAGGTGTGTGAAGTCACTGAATGGAGGTGTGTGAAGTCAAAGAATGGAGGTGTGTGAAGTCATAGAATGGAGGTGTGTGATCATAGAATGGATGTTTGTGAAGTAAGAATGAAGGTGTGTTAAGTCATAGAATGGAGGTGTGTGAAGGCACAGAATGGAGGTGTGTGAAGTCATAGAATGGAACTGTGTGAAGTCATAATGGAGGTGTGAGAAGTCATAGAATGGAGGTGTGTGAACTCACAATGGAGGTGTGTGAAGTCAAAGAATGGAGGTGTGTGAAGTCATAGAAAGGAATTGTGTGAAGTCATAGAATGGAGGTGTGTGAAGCAAGAATTGAGGTGTGTGAAGTCACAGAATTGAGGTGTGTGAACTCAGAATGGAGGTGTGTGAAGACACAGAATGGAGGTTTGTGAAGTCATAGAATGGAGGTGTGTGAAGTCATAGAATGGATGTTTCTGAAGTAGAATGAAGGTGTGTGAAGTCACAGAATGGAGGTGTGTGAAGTCAAAATGGAGGTGTGCGAGCTCATAAAATGGAGATGTGTGAAGTCATGGAATGGAGGAGTGTGAAGTCCAAAAATGGAGGTGTGTGAAGTTAAAAAATGGTGGTGTGTGAAGTCACAGAATGGCGGTGTGTGAAGTCAACGAATGGAAGTGTGTGAAGTCAAAATGGAGGTGTGTGAAGTCACAGAATGGAGGGGTGTGAGGTCACAGAATGGAGGTGTGTGAAGTCATAGAATGGAGCTGTGTGAAGTCACAGAATGGAGATGTGTGAAGTCACAGAATGGCGGTGTTTGAAGTCACAGATTGGAGTTGTGTGAAGTCAAAGAATGGAGGTGTGTGAAGTCAAACAATAAAGGTGTGTCAAGTCACAGAATGGAGGTCTGTGAAGTCATAGAATGGAGGTGTGTTAAGTCACAGAGTGGAGGTGTGTGAACTCAGAGAATGGAGGTGTGTGAACTCAGAATGGAGGTGTGTGAAGTCACAGAACAGAGATTTGTGAAGTCATAGAATGGAAGTGCGTGAAGTCATAGAATGGATGTTTCTGAAGTAAGAATGAAGGTGTGTGAAGTCATAGAATGGAGGTGTGTGAAGTCAAAATGGAGGTGTGTGAACTCATAGAATGGAGGTGTGTGAACTCATAGAATGGAGGTGTGTGAAGTCATGGAATGGAGGTGTGTGAAGTCAATGAATGGAGGTGTGTGAAGTCAAAAAATAAAGGTGTGTGAAGTCACAAAATGGAGGTGTGTGAAATCACAGAATGGAGGTGTGTGAAGTCAAAAAGGTGTTGTGTAGAGTCACAATTGGAGGTGTGTGAACTCATAGAATGGAGGTGTGTGAAGTCAAAGAATGGAGGTGTGTGAAGTCATCGAATGGAGGTGTGTGAAGTCATGGAATGGAGGTGTGTGAAGTCACAGAATGGAGGTGTGTGAAGTCAGAATGGAGTTGTGTGAAGTCATAGAATGGAGGTGTGTGAAGTCAGAATGGAGGTGTGTGAAGTCATAGAATGGAGGTGTGTGAAGTCAGAATGGAGGTTTGTGAACTCATAGAATGGAGGTGTGTGAACTCATAGAATGGAGGTGTGTGAAGTCATGGAATGGAGGTGTGTGAAGTCAAAGAATGGAGGTGTGTGAACTCAAACAAAAATGGTGTGTATAGTCACAGCATGGAGGTGTGTGAAATCACAGAATGGAGGTGTGTGAAGTCAAAAAGATGGTGTGTACAGTCACAAACGGAGGTGTGTGAACTCGTAGAATGAAGGTGTGTGAAGTCAAAGAATGGAGGTGTGTGAAGTCATGGAATGGAGGTGTGTGAAGTCACAGAATGGAGGTGTGTGAAGTCATAGAATGGAGGTGTGTGAAGTCATAGAATGGATGTTTCTGAAGTAAGAATGAAGGTGTGTGAAGTCATAGAATGGAGGTGTGTGAAGTCAAAATGGACGTGTGTGAACTCATAGAATGAAGTTCCGAGAACTCATAGAATGGTGGTGTGTGAAGTCATGGAATAAAGGTGTGTGAAGTCAAAGAATGCAGGTGTGTGAAGTCAAACAATAAAGGTGTGTGAAGTCACAGAATGGAGGTGTGTGAAATCACAGAATGGAGGTGTGTGAAGTCAAAAAGGTGCTGTGTAGAGTCACAAATGGAGGTGTGTGAACTCATAGAATGGAGGTGTGTGAAGTCAAAGAATGGAGGTGTGTGAAGTCATCGAATGGAGGTGTGTGAAGTCATGGAATGGAGGTGTGTGAAGGCACAGAATGGAGGTGTGTGAAGTCATAGAATGGAGCTGTGTGAAGTCAGAATTGAGGTGTGTGAAGTCATAGAATGGAGGTGTGTGAAGTCAGAATGGAGGTGTGTGAAATCATAGAATGGAGGTGTGTGAAGTCACAGTATGGAGGTGTGTGAAGTCATAGAATGAAGCTGTTTGAAGTGAGAATTGAGGTGTGTGAAGTCACAGAATGGAGGTGTGTGAACTCACAATGGAGGTGTGTGATGTCACAGAACAGAGGTGTGAAGTCATAGAATGGAGGTGTGTGAAGTCATAGAATGGAGGTGTGTGAAGTCATAATGGAGGTGTGTGAAGTCACAGAATTGAGGTGTGTGAAGTCACTGAATGGAGGTGTGTGAAGTCAAAGAATGGAGGTGTGTGAAGTCATAGAATGGAGGTGTGTGATCATAGAATGGATGTTTGTGAAGTAAGAATGAAGGTGTGTTAAGTCATAGAATGGAGGTGTGTGAAGGCACAGAATGGAGGTGTGTGAAGTCATAGAATGGAACTGTGTGAAGTCATAATGGAGGTGTGAGAAGTCATAGAATGGAGGTGTGTGAACTCACAATGGAGGTGTGTGAAGTCAAAGAATGGAGGTGTGTGAAGTCATAGAAAGGAATTGTGTGAAGTCATAGAATGGAGGTGTGTGAAGCAAGAATTGAGGTGTGTGAAGTCACAGAATTGAGGTGTGTGAACTCAGAATGGAGGTGTGTGAAGACACAGAATGGAGGTTTGTGAAGTCATAGAATGGAGGTGTGTGAAGTCATAGAATGGATGTTTCTGAAGTAGAATGAAGGTGTGTGAAGTCACAGAATGGAGGTGTGTGAAGTCAAAATGGAGGTGTGCGAGCTCATAAAATGGAGATGTGTGAAGTCATGGAATGGAGGAGTGTGAAGTCCAAAAATGGAGGTGTGTGAAGTTAAAAAATGGTGGTGTGTGAAGTCACAGAATGGCGGTGTGTGAAGTCAACGAATGGAAGTGTGTGAAGTCAAAATGGAGGTGTGTGAAGTCACAGAATGGAGGGGTGTGAGGTCACAGAATGGAGGTGTGTGAAGTCATAGAATGGAGCTGTGTGAAGTCACAGAATGGAGATGTGTGAAGTCACAGAATGGCGGTGTTTGAAGTCACAGATTGGAGTTGTGTGAAGTCAAAGAATGGAGGTGTGTGAAGTCAAACAATAAAGGTGTGTCAAGTCACAGAATGGAGGTCTGTGAAGTCATAGAATGGAGGTGTGTTAAGTCACAGAGTGGAGGTGTGTGAACTCAGAGAATGGAGGTGTGTGAACTCAGAATGGAGGTGTGTGAAGTCACAGAACGGAGATTTGTGAAGTCATAGAATGGAAGTGCGTGAAGTCATAGAATGGATGTTTCTGAAGTAAGAATGAAGGTGTGTGAAGTCATAGAATGGAGGTGTGTGAAGTCAAAATGGAGGTGTGTGAACTCATAGAATGGAGGTGTGTGAACTCATAGAATGGAGGTGTGTGAAGTCATGGAATGGAGGTGTGTGAAGTCAATGAATGGAGGTGTGTGAAGTCAAAAAATAAAGGTGTGTGAAGTCACAGAATGGAGGTGTGTGAAATCACAGAATGGAGGTGTGTGAAGTCAAAAAGGTGTTGTGTAGAGTCACAATTGGAGGTGTGTGAACTCATAGAATGGAGGTGTGTGAAGTCAAAGAATGGAGGTGTGTGAAGTCATCGAATGGAGGTGTGTGAAGTCATGGAATGGAGGTGTGTGAAGTCACAGAATGGAGGTGTGTGAAGTCAGAATGGAGTTGTGTGAAGTCATAGAATGGAGGTGTGTGAAGTCAGAATGGAGGTGTGTGAAGTCATAGAATGGAGGTGTGTGAAGTCAGAATGGAGGTGTGTGAACTCATGGAATGGAGAGTGTGAAGTCGCAATTGAGGTGTGTGAAGTCACAGAATGAAGGTGTGTGAAGTCATAGAATGCAGGTGTGTGAAGTCATAGAATGCAGGTGTGTGAAGTCATAGAATGGATGTTTGTTAAGTAAGAATGAAGGTGTGTTAAGTCATAGAATGGAGGTGTGTGACGGCACAGAATGGAGGTGTGTGAAGTCATAGAATGCAGCTGTGTGAAGTCAGAATGTAGGTGTGTGAAGTCACAGAATGGAGTTGTGTGAACTCAGAATGGAGGTGTGTGAAGTCACAGAATGGAGGTGTGTTAAGTCACAGAACGGAGGTGTTGGAACTCAGAATGGAGGAGTATGAAGTCACAGAATGGAGGTGTGTGACGACATAGAATGGAGGTGTGTGAAATCATAGAATGGAGGTGTGGGAAGTCAGAGAATCGAGATGTGTGAAGTCAGAATGGAGGTTTGCGAAGTCACAGAATGGAGGTGTGTGAAGTTATTTTATGGAGCTGTGTGAAGTCAGAACTGAGGTGTGTGAACTCAGATTGGAGGTGGGGGAAGTCACAATGGAGGTGTGTGAAGTTATAGAATGGAGGTGTTTGAAGTCACAGAATGGAGGGGTGTGAAGTCAAAGACTGGAGGTGTGTGAAGTCATAGAATGGAGGTGTGTGAAGTCATAGAATGGAGGTGTGTGAAGTCATAGAATGGAGGTGTGTGAAGTCACAGAATGAAGGTGCGTTAAGTCACAGAATCGAGGTTTGTGAACTCAAAATGGAGGTGTGTGAAGTCACGGAACGAAGGTGTGTTAAGTCACAGAACGGAGGTGTGTGAACTGAGAATGGAGGTGTGTGAATTCCCAGAATTGAGGTGTGGGAAGTCATAGAATTGAGTTGTGTGAAGTCACAGAATGGAGATGTGTGAATTCATAGAATATAGGTGTGTGAAGTCATAGAATGGAGGTGTGTGAAGTCACAGAATGGAGGTGTGCGAAGTCACAGAATGGAAGTGTGTGAAGTCACAGAATGGAGGTGTGTGAACTCACAATGGAGGTGTGTGAAGTCACAGAATGGAAGTGTGTGAAGTCACAGAATGGAGGTGGGTGAACTGACAATGGAGGTGTGTGAAGTCAAAGAATGGAGGTGTGTGAAGTCATAGAATGGAAGTGTGTGAAGTCATAGAATGCAGGTGTGTGAAGTCAAAATGGAGGTGTGCGAACTCATAAACTGGAGATGTGTGAAGTCATAGAATGTAGGTGTGTGAAGTCCAAAAATGGAGGTGTGTGAAGTCAAACAATGGTGGTGTGTGAAGTCAAAGAATGGAGGTGTGTGAAGTCAAAGAATGGAAGTGTGTGAAGTAAAACTGGAGGTGTGTGAAGTCACAGAATGAAGGTGTGTGAAGTCACAGAATGGAGGTGTGTGAAGTCATAGAATGGAGGTGTGTGAAGTCACAGAATGGAGGTGTGTGAAGTCACAGAATGGAGGTGAGTGAAGTCACAGAATGGAGGTGTGTGAAGTCAAAATGGAGGTGTGTGAACTCATAGAATGGAGGTGTGTGAACTCATAGAATGGAAGTGTGTGAAGTCATGGAATGGAGGTGTATGAAGTCAAAGAATGGAGCTGTGTGAAGTCATAGAATGGAGGTGTGTGAAGTCACAGAATGGAGGTGTGTAAAGTCAGAGAATGGAGGTGTGTGAAGTCACAGAATGGAGGTGTGTGAAGTCACAGAATGGAGGTGTGTGAAGTCACAGAATGGAGGTGTGTAAAGTCACAGAATGGAGGTGTGAGAAGTCACAGAATGGAGGTGTGTGAAGTCACAGAATGGAGGTGTGTGAAGTCAAAATGGAGGTGTGTGAACTCATAGAATGGAGGTGTGTGAACTCATAGAATGGAAGTGTGTGAAGTCATGGAATGAAGGTGTGTGAAGTCAC